>DF236962.1:428549-440711 GCA_000708835.1 Klebsormidium nitens | reverse complement strand
AAGGCGTAGGGATTTCCCCTTCACTGGGTGATGAAATGATGACGTCAATGCCTGCGAGGGACCTGGGTTCGATCCCTCGCAAACGCACTACGGGTCATGCCGCGTGCGGGGTAAAAAGGGTGTATAATTCCTCGTAAGTCGAGGTCGTCGCCGCCTCCCAGGGGCCGCCGTGCGGCCCTTGGCACCCGTGCTCCAGCGACCATCGCCAGGTATAGGAGTCCCACGTCTCCAGCTGATGAGCGTGGTGTCCTCAGATTGTTCATTCTGGGCTGCAATGTGACGGTAGGACTAGGTACATAGCGACCGTCGATCTCGATAATAAATGCCGCCTGGGCAGTGCGCACTTTGCTGATCGACCAGACAGCAATATTCTGTTTCCAGCCGGTTCAGTGCTCCCGTTCGAAAGCTGACCGGCCGTGGTACCTACTTGCCTACCTATCCTATCTTCAGTTCAGTGAATCAGGGAGCTACTCACGAGGTTGTTGCCGTTTCTGTTGCTCGGCGCAAGGGGGATCCCACAATTCCGGCCACTAGCTAAGAGGGCTGGTCACGTGATTCCTGGAAATCTACCAATAATTTCCCGTGTATAAAGGGTACATCCAGTAACATTTCAAATCCGACTGCGATAGGTATGTTCTACCGACCGGTTGAGACGGAACAGTCCAAGGGTCACGACTCAGCACGAGTCGGGACTCCAGAACCCGGGTCTCATCCCCCGGGTAGTGGGGAGTCGGGACGTACTTCCAGCTGATTATATTTCGGCAAGTCTCCGTTGTACGACACCCGAATGATGTCACTTGCTGCGCCGCGCATTATTCGCATCTGACATTGGAACGCGTAGTTTGCATGGCCAATTTAGGTACAAGTTCACCCTTTAATATCTAGCCAGCCTCAAACGGATGGGGTTAGCTTGGGAATTTAGAAGGTAAACTAATATGGAGGAGACAATTTTGAAGGTTAAGTATTTTGATGTTAACGAAGGAGATTCCTTTTGATCAATTTAATTTAACGCTAAATAAGTTGCTGTGGCATGCATGATGTTTGGCGGCCCCGGGCCGGGCGGGCCGCGGCGGCCCGGAATTTCCGTACGTTACGGTGCATTGGCAACGTAGAACGGTAGTTAGAAGGCTAGGATTCCTTTATTCAATTAAAATTAATGAGGGAACGAGGTTTTCAACGGTTCAACTGCAAAATTTTAAATCAGAGTGACCACTGGCACCCGGGGGCGTATGGGGTTGGATTATGGACTATAGTACTTAGGATGGGCTATTTAATAGGGCCTAGATATTATAGCTAAGTAGACCGTAGGTTGCAAATGGGTGGAAGCGTAAAGGTGTTTTGGGTCATGAGATGTTTGTTGAGGCGACCGGGGCTCCTAAAATACTTCACTAAACACAACATTTTTAATCGTGGACATGTAACATAACCCGTACCATGACCGGGTCTGCCGCCGTTCAGTCCGCCCTGGATACCAAAAGCTGCGCAACGCAGTTTCAATCATTGCAGCAAGCTCAGGACTACCAATGAGCATGTTCCTATATTATAGCCTTGTATATTCACGTGGCAGGCTCAGGCAGGCACTATCTACTTAAACTGTAACTTCACCGTGAATTCTGGCAATGGCCCCAGCATAGCAGAAGTCTGCCTCAAACCTGGTGCCAATTTGAGCATTTCGTAATACTACCTAGTTTACTGCAGTCCTTGATCAACAGTTGTGTGGTGAATGCAGCACATCGAGATGCTGAACTTGTAGAGATCTTCGTCTTCCTGTTTGATCTATCCTAGAGGCTAGAGCTCGAGGGTGGAGCCATGCAGTTTCTTGAACGCCTTTGAAGTGACTACCTGTGAAACTTAAAACCAGATGGGCGTTCACATAGTACTAGGAGCTGGCAGGGTGCCACTTGGAGAAAGATGAATCATTGAATCATGGGGAGGCGGTTTCACCGTAATCTTCGTTCTGCATTTACTCATGGGGCCAGCAGCAGCTTTGATAGGAACTTAAGCAAAGGGGTGAACCATTGGCAATGCTGGCAGCTTCGAGTTTCTGTCACATCAAAGAAAAGTCTTCGCCTCTTGAGAAGATCAGGCATGAATTCAAGCGGCCACATCAGAGCTGCGGATTTGCGAATATATATGGGAATGCACTGAGAAGAGAAAGGCTGCGACGATTGGAAGCTTCTAGGACGCTTTCAGCTGCTAGACCGGCAGTTGTGAGCTCATCAAGGACCAAGTGGTAAAAGCTGGAATGAGTTTCCTGCGGTTCTCTCCACAATGAAGTTTCTAGGGAAAAAGAGTTTCCCATCGGTCCCGTCTGTGCGTTCCTTCTTCTCGTACCGAAATGTAACCGTGATCCTGCTTTTCCACATCCTGGTGGTTCACCTGCGGCATTCGCAGTTCTTGCAATCAACAGATGTTGGAGGTAGCGAGGGTAAGAGAATTTACTGTCACTTCAACAATTTCTTATTTGTAATTGCTTCTAACAGCTGAGATTGGTGGTGATGTTGGCAGCTTAGGCGTGCGTCTCGGACAGCTCTGATTGCAATGCAGAGGAAATCTTTATTTCATATCAGGAAAGAGTCATCTACTTCATTCTTGGTTCCCCTTGGTTGAGAGCTGTGTTTGGCATCTGCTGCTTAGCCGCTGTTGAAGATCTGAAGACAGGGGTGCTCTGACGCTCTGATGCCCTGTCAGGGTCTTATAGTCTATTGTCTTGGACATGACCAAACCTCTCATTGACTTAAGGCTGCTTGCATCACAAAACTTTCTCATTGCTTGTGACCTGGGAGTTGATCTCTTATTAACTCGCATGTGAGACTAAGCATGTGTGACAAGACTACTTTTTTTGCTGTCCGAGAGAGGCAGAACCGCCACAAAAATTGCAATCCACTTTGTTTTCTCGGTGGAAGGCTCATTGCTGAAAGACTCGGATGGACTGAGACTGGTGCCAAGTTACATGACATCAAGCATGCCTATGGTGGTCTACGGAATATCTAAGCATCGCAATTCATTGAAATGCAGAGTTCTCTTCCAGAAAGTTGCATTATACAGACGGCATGATGTGACGACATGGAGGCTTCTTTTCGTTCCTCGATCGATATGGCCCAAAAGTTCCCTACTGTTAACTTCAGCTCTGCTTTCCCCGCAGACAAAGAAAGCTTCATCGCCGATGGCGTCAATGACTCACCGAGCTTTGAGAGTCGCTTTGTGGGATCGGTCCTGTCAAGAAAAGGAGCGGGGGACTTCGACGGCGTGCCTGAGGGGTCCAACAGGCGGTCACTCTTCGGTTCCATTGTGGGACTTTTCACGGGGGGTGAGAAAGGTGACATCAGCACCAGGGGAAACGGGACGGAAGCTAGCGAAGCAGGCATATGGGATGACACATTGGTCCAAACAACGGACGGCCAGCGACTCCAAATTCACCGCGTCAATAAAGCGGGTTTGCTGCCTGATTTCAAGGATGAGGCGCTCCAGGAAACGAGCGCAGAAGAGGTGGGGATTCTAAAGTGGGGTGAAGAAGGCAGGCCGACGGACCCCCCGGCAGAAGGAACCAAGGATCCGCTGGGGGGGGTGCTCACACAGGAAGACAACCAACAACTAGAGCGGATCGAAGGGGCGCTTGAGTATGAAATTTTCGAAGCCGACAAAGCAGCCGAAAGACGCGCTGGGGTCTCGGAAGGCGAAGACCCCCCCTCGTGGGAGGACGCCTCAGACCCCGAGCGGCGGCGAGCGTTGCTGCAGCAGAAGATCGACGAGCAGCTGGCGCCGTACAAAAAGGGGGGGTTCACGTACGCTGACGTGGCGGCCCAGAGGAATAAGACTGGGATGTGCGTGCACTTCAAAATCCGGAATGGAACAGTAACGATGGTGAAGGACCCCGAGAAGGTCAGCGAAAAGTGGAGCTACTGGTACCGGTGAGGTGACTACTTATTGGTTGAGAAAATCTCTGTTTGTGTCTAAGAAGCTTCCTGACGCACGGAGAAAAGCTGACAAGTAAAGTTTCTGACAGGAGAAGACAAGATGACCAACGAGAGGTGGACTGTCTGGTTGAAGAATGGTTTGGTATCACTTTAAGTGCTTGAAATGAAAAGCTATGAAGTCTTGTCATGACCAGCTCAAAGATTTCAAATTGAGCTTGAATTAACCTCGAGGAATTTGGGGTCTTCATGAGCAATTGTCTGCATAATGTCGACGATGTTGAAACAAGTTACCTGCTTCAAATAGGGAGCTGAAGCTTTTTTCAGCTCCGTAGATCTTATGTCTGTCCAATAAAGGCTTCACTCAAAGATACAAGAATTGCAGGGGACGAGTGATTGCAGTCTCAGCTTGCTATGCTTGTTAAATGTGGATGAAGAACGTCGTCAACCAAGCGTGCAACTTTCATTCCAGTACCCTCCCTATACGTCTGCCGAATACAGTCACTTCTTTCTGAGCTGCAAACACGTCCTCACAAGGGACGCGGTGGTCCAGCAAAGCTATGAACCTCTCTATCCGCTTTCCGTCAAACCTGGCCATGTTGATTGCACAGCAGCCATCCGATGGCTTTTTTGGTACAATGAATGGCCCAATTTTTGCCTCTCGGCGATATTAGTTGTTAAGCGGCCATGTATGATCAAAGGAGCGATGTGGCAAAACATTCGAATCTGAAGGTCAATTTCGATCCCCACCCCTCTTCACTCAGGAAGGTGCGACTGCTGGCTGCAGACGCTTCCACTGTAGGAGACACCCCCGCAACGTGCACAAACCTTCCAAGATTATTGATGCAAGAAAGATGTAGGATTGACACAGAAACTGCGACCTCTATCCCTCCTCAGGGCCGACCAAGTGAACCAGATGTTCAAGCTGCTGATCAAGCAGGGGCGCATTCCCGACCACGTGGAGATAGCGGTCAACATCGAGGCCTCCCCCCGGTTGCTTCGCTCGGAGCGATCCCCCGACCTGCCCCCCGTGCTCAGTTACTGCTCGACTGCGGAGCACTACGACCTGATTGGGGTCGGGTTTCAGTACCACCGGTGCCTCATGCGGGACGAGTACAAAAGCGATCAGTGCAAGCTTTCGTGGGACCCGGAAAAGATACGGCGGGACCACCCGTGGGAGGGGAGGAGAGGATCGGCGCTGTGGCGGGGGTCGCCGACCGGTGGGTATTCCCAAAGAGACTCTCTTGACAAATGCTGTCGTCTTAGGACACTAGAAAGAACTCATGAGAGACTTCCGAAAAGAGCAGAAGAAAGAAGAAGGTTTTGCTTTACAAAGTGGGAGTAAGTGAAATCCATCGGCACTGTGGCAGGGGTGACCAACTGGAGGGGATTTGCGCCCGCACATTGTTTCCGATTAGACTTCAAACTGAGCAACGGCTTGTGAAGCCGGGATGTTTCTGGCCGAAAACTTAGACCAGTTCAGCTGTACGTTCGTCATATCTGCTTCAAGGGTTACGCTCGTCCCTTGCTTCGTCGAGGTCTACGTTTAATTAGGCGCTCATGAGTATCGAACTGACATGCCTCGAAAGCTTGATTGCCGGTAATCGTAGGATCCCTCCAAGGCTGTCGGGGCATCCGCTTCAGGATACGGAAAGCTTGTACTGCGTCGTCATTGCATGGTCGTACCGTGTTTCTAACTTGTTACTGGCAGGTCGTTACGCTTTTGGTTCGGAATCCGTGCTCGCTCCGGTTACAGTCTGGTTCCCCCGTTTCTACGTCGTGCAACGGGTCGTGTTCGTTGCAGAGTCAGGCCCGCGTCTGCTTCCCTGTACTTGGGCGAGCGAAGCGCACTTAATCTGTCTCGCCGCCGATTGGAAGGTTCTCTCTGCTTCCTCTTTGACAATTCTCAACATTGCACGAGATGTTTGCAGGACCCCAAACCTTTCTTCCAAACATAATATCCTGTCTTTCTCTGTCTGCTTGTTGACGAACGAACTACTACTTCTTATGACCATCTCCAGGCAGACGCGACATCGTTACTACCTCCTCCAATCTAGTAGATACACTCCCTTGACGTTCTGGCGGCACCAACTGCGGTCGATTCATGGGAGCTGTCCTTGATCGTTCAACGAAACGCTCACCAAATGTAACCCGCTGGAGAGTTCTTATCAAGATTGCCCACGCTTTGCTCTTTACAATCCCTAACCTTAGAACAACTATCTCTGCTTCGTGCCAGTTCTATCCCCGACAAATAGCTTACAATCGCCCCTCGATTCACTTTACTTTCAGAGAGGCCGCATTGTCAAAAAGCCGGTACGAACCGCTCTCTCTGTTCCGCAGGCGGTCTGTACCGGGTTGAAGATTGGAAGGAGAAGGCGCGCAGCCAGCTGGTGATGCTGTCCAAGGCCAACCCCGAACTTCTCGACGCCATGTTCACAAAGTGCGCCGACGGGCAGTGTACCCAGGCCGCGAGAGAAGCGATCGGCAAGGTGAGCTCTCCCTTTTCTTGCTTATTGGGTGGTCAAAATTGCGCCTTAAAGACAAGTGAAGCGCTCCCTGATCTCGCAATGCAACAAGCAAGGCGCTTTCTGTTCTTGCTCGAACGGTGGCCAAATCTGCTCCTTGGAACTAGATTGTTTACCACGTTGGAAGTCTCTAGAAGGAGGAGTTAGTATTGGGTGTAGCATGTCCGGAATCCAGTAGCAATCGGCTGGGGTAAATGTGGGGTTGATCGCTTGATTTTCTATCTAAAATATGCATTGCGACTCAGAACCACCGGCCACCGGCAACGGGCAAACTTCTGCTACAGCCGTCCGAATCTTACCGGTGAAGCCAGTCGAAGAGTACAATCTCGAGCTTCAGCTATCAGCTTTTGAGACCAGGCCCGCGAGTTGGACCACCGCTAAGGAACTCTTTAGGAGCAACCTGGAGCATGTTATACAATGATATTATCGACGGTAACGAACAGCATAGAGGCTTGTCCCCCCAGCCGATTCATCTCAAATCTGCGGAATGTCCGCCTTTGTTCGGTGCCCCGCAAACAGGACAGCTGCCGAAGCCTTAGCCTTTCTGTGCTGTCTGTCCTGATATAATCTGCGATCTGTCCACTTCGTCTTTGAATAACCTTCGCAGTTCGAATCCTACCCTTCAACTTTTCTGAGATCCTCAAGTCGAAGCGAAGCGTTGACGCCGTCGTTTTGTCCTTTCTCTTGGACCGCTGAAGGCAAAGCACGATGCGAGAGCGGCAAATTCTTTCAGTCACGACTCTCACCATCTGTCCTTCAAAAGCCCGTTGTGGATGACAGTCAAAGCCTTACGAAAGTTTCCGCGCTAGAACGAACAAGGCCGGGTTATGATCCGCTCTTGCTTCCGGAGCAAAACCAGGACTTGTCTTACGCAGACCAACCCTCGCCCTCTCACCGGCTGCATACGGGAAAGAAATCCAACAAAACGAAAAAAAGCTCACCAAATGAGGAGGGTTTAACCAATGAACGTTGCGAGCGGTACCTTGCCAGCCGACTTCGCCAGACTACTCACAACCGTCTCCCGCGGGTTTTGCTCAAATAGGAGCTGGGTTACGCTGACCGGCAAAGCAAACCAGTTCCCCAACCGCGTCCCGTTACTGAGTTTTCTCAACCTCCTTGTACTTCTTAACCAGGAGCTGGGTTACGCTGACCGGCTGGCTAACTTCACGGACTACATGGAGCGCAAGTATCTGGTGGACATCGACGGCGAGTCGTGGAGCTCGCGCTTCTTTCAGCTGCTCGCGTCGGGGGCCACAATCTTCAAGCAGGTGCGCGCGTGCATTATACCCTCCTGATTCTTTCCCGATTGCAAGCGGTCAACTTCGTTTTGGATTCCGTTGCGACACCCTTGCTCGTCCCAGAAGATGGAAATCCCTAAAAGAAAACAAGTGGCTCTTCCCATGGCGGTTCTTTCCGAATTGAGTACTTCACTTGCGGGCAGTCAAAGTCACTGTTTATGTCCAGAAACTCAAAATCCTCGGGATCAGTCGCCGGTCTTGTGCCGGATCCATAACCTCATAGCATCTCCGGAGCATGATCCGAAATCCTTCCCCAGATTCGTCCATCGTTGTCGATTCCGGGTCGTATTTCCCGTCTCCAGTTGTTGGCCGTTGAATAAACCCCCCAACTAATCGGCTGCCCTTTTCCATACAGTCGACCCACTACCGCGAGTTCTCCGACTTCTTCTTCGAGGCGGGTACGCATTACGTGCGTTACGCGGAAGATCTGGGCGACCTTCTGACCGTGCTCCAAGGCGCGGAGGGTCGCCAGGAGGAGCTCCGGGACATGGCCGTCCGGTCCCTCGCGCTGGTCGAGCAGCTGACGAAGGATGACGTCATCCTGGAGTACATGGGCATGCTGCTGACGTCGTACGCGGAGCTGTTTGCTCCGGAGGAGGGGGCCAGCGCCAGTTGAGGGCTTGCGTGGGTTGGATTGATGCGGAAGGGTCTCGTGTTGCCAGTGGGAATTCGGTGCCGTAACCTGAGGCTGCCGAGTTTGGGACGTGCAAGGATAGGGCACATACCCAGACTACCACTGCGGTCCGCCTCGGAAAAGTGTGGGAGACGATCAGCATTCCAACTGTAGACTAAGCTGGGTTGACTGTAGACAGCTTTGCGACTGGGGTCGCTAACTTAATGACGGCAGCTCTTTTGGCAGTTTGGTTGTGCTAGCTGCGTTTGGCAGCACTTTTAGCTAGAGATCAAAAGGCAACTTCTTGCAGTAGTGGGAGCTGTTCTTGCCTAAGCGCGACACGTACGGATGCGCGACAAGATCACAGGGAGCGTATCTCAGATCCACAGAGGCATTTTGCAGTAGCTTATATGCCGTAAGGGCAGGATCAGGAAGTGTGGGACAGGCAATCCGCGTAGTGTACTGTATGTCAGGCGACGGTATGCTACAATTTGTAGTATCGGGGCTGGATAAAAAAAGCCTTTTACACAAACATATGACTAGTTCGAGCGCCGTGTCAGAGACCTGTCACCGAGAGGGGTTTTGGCTGTAATCTACCCGTTCGCATCGCCTGACTGCGCTTAGGTCCTTAAGGTTGAAGCTCCTTTGAATCATTTCATTGAATTCACCGGTAACAGGACTTCGGCCCCTTTATCCTGAACGTAGACTTCCGACCATGTTTGATTTGATTTAGGATGTGTCACGCTGTCATGGTCCGAGTCCGATCTGCCAGCGTGCGCGGCGCGCGGTCTCCCGAGTCCGGTGTAACTCTTCTTTCCTACACGAAAAGGCAGGCACCCGTGTGCCATCATGATCGGCGGCATGAGTTGTAGATTGTTCATGGCTATCAGTGCGCACTGTATGCCAGCACAAGCGACGATATAGATTCCTCAGATGCGCCGCTTGCCATCGCGTCAATGCAGCGCAATTTACATCCGATATGCGGTGCAAGCTAGGCGCTCTGAAGAGTAGTGCAGACAATCAAGCTGCATGGAGAATGATGCCCTAGGTGTCTTGCAAGACGCCGCGGCGTTGTATAAAAACATGTCGCCACTTACACGCTGTAGTACTAATCCATTTGCATCGATCGTTATACTTTGGAGCAGTATATAGTGGTGGCAGGAAGGTTTGTCGAAATGCATAAAGACTGCAGCATGGCGGCCCGAAAAATGAACGCTTTTGCAAGCTTTGGCCCGGCGCTGATTTAATCAAGTCGCTTTAACTTATATTGCTAGTATACAGTGGTTTTGAAACCCGCTCATGTAGTCGGAAATGCTCAGAACGGTCATTATGAAGGCTGACTCCCAGACTGTCGCAGTTTCTCTTTGAATACGAAACAAGCAGCCGTTTGGCCCACTAACCGAGCCTCTGAGGAGGCCCACGGAGTCTCGTGCGGCGACCTCGTTCCGACGCCGTTTCGTTGCCCCTGTCTTTCCGCTCCGCTTCATCCGAGCCGGGACTCCCCCCCCTCAGTTGGCCTTGCTGCTCTTTTGCGTCTTCCGCAAAACTCGGAAAGCGTTCCGCCACCAGCTTGGACGGCGTCCGGTGCATGCCCGTCCGCGGCTTCTTGGGTGGCCGCGGGAGCCCGTCCGACTCCACCGGAGTCCGCTGCTGCGCACCGCCGGAACTCGTTCCCTCGGCAAGCGGCGGCCTTGCGCCCGCCTCCCCACGCGCCCGTTTTGTCCCCCCCGAAATTGTGGAACCGAGCTTTACCTCTGATTGAGTCCGTTCTAGTTCTCGTTCCGCTTCCGCTGCCGCAGTGACTTCCGCCAGCATCTGGAGGCTCAGATCCGAACCCGCGCGGGCCGCTGACGTCATCCTGGGCGCCCCGTCCACGTCCGCTGACGTGGCAGGCGCGCGGGCGGCTTCGTCTGGGAAAGCTTTTGTCGGCTCCTGCCGATTAGCAAGATTCTCTTCCATGTTAGGCATCGGTGAAGGGCGACTGATCTCATGAGTAACTGGGTCAGGGGCCGGGTTAGTTGCTGGGGACTGGTTAACCGCCGGTTTCGGGGGTTCGGTCACAGCCGGTGTGGCTTTGGGTACCGTTTCGATCGCCACTAAGGGCTTAGGTTGTACGTCAGCAACTACCTTCATCTGTACCTTCGACCACTCAGACAGTTCAGTGGCGACCGGTCTAGGTTGCACCGGCAACGGCTGGCCCTGGCAGCCCATCTCAGCCGTCGCTTTCGGACCACTCTCCATCGGACGGCGCTCAGTAACCGCTGCTTGATCCGCAGGGCCTTTGACAGTACCCCTATTCAGGACGGTATGACCTTGAGCTCCGGTTTCCGTTGGTTGTGTCGGCCCCCCAGGCGGAATCTGCGCGGACACCTGAAGCCCGACCTCTGCCACCGGAACCTTGACCTGGGCGGTTGCCGGTTGCGTTTGGCTTCCCATTCCGGCCGGATTCCGGCCCTCTGGCACCGGAACCGACTGCGCCTGCGTACTCATCTCCACACCAGGCGGGCGCCCTGGCCCGTTTGCCGATTTCACCCCCGGCGCAAAGCGTTCGCACCACGTTTTGTTGCGCGGGAGCCGCGTAGGACTGCCCGGCAACTCCTACCGGGCGCTGGACGGGCGCCCGGGTGTAAATGACCGATGGTGGGAATGCGCTCGGAGGCCGCTGAGGGACGGCCTTCGTCGCCGGTGCTACCGTATAAGCCGGTCGGTAGTACTGAGGGGCGCGTGGTTGGGGCACCCGGATATGATGCACAATGGGGCCCCTTCCCCCGGCCATCTGCCCGGGGTAATGTCCCGGGCCAAAGTTACCCCCCCCGACCCCCACCTGGCGCACGCTCTGCGGGCCCCTCGGCGCCTGGTTCTGCCCCACCCCCCAAAACCGCTGATCATCCTCCCCCCCGAAAATTTGCCCGGGCCGTTGACTGCCCGGGGGGCTCCCCCAGGCACTTGCGTGAGCGGCTGACGCGCCCCCTGATAAGTCGGCCGGCCCCCCGGGGGCTGTGGCCCCGTCTTGGCGAGCTTCTCGGGGGATGCCCCTGGCGGCTCCGTCTGCCCGGGGAACTTGAGGGTGCTAAGGACGCTGACGTCAGCGCCGGCGTTGCGCGCGCGGTGCTTGTTGGCTTCGCTCCGAGAGGTCAGGATAGACAGCGCCCCTGCAAAAAGGGTTGGGACGTTGAGCTCCTTAGAACGTGGCGCTCATGCAAAATAAATTGGTCGAGTTGACGTGTTTTTCTTGGGTGCTCTGGCGAGCATTTCTTATCAAGCCGCGAGGCCCCTTTAAGTGGATCCGTGCCCATACTTGGCGGCTCGTACTTTGCAAGTCTTCTCCCGCTTGGTTAAGGTGCAACATGATCGACACGAACCACGATCCGGAGGCTTAAAGAGACACTCTTCGCGTCTACTGGACTCTCTGCTCCTGTAATATCTTGAGGATTTGATGACTTTCGGCGATGCACAAGTTCAGAGAAGCCCCAGAGCATCAGAGAGACACGGACGGGACTAGCACGGTCAAGCAACCAATTGGTCAAGAATCAATGCGTGCTCTTATCTCTTTAGTTCAAGCAACCATGCCTTCAATCCCTGTTAGTTTCTAAGTGCACATCGTAACCATGTTCCATATCCACTCACTTGCTGCCGCGAGCTTCCCCTTCCCCGGCCCGTTCAGCATCCCCACGAGCACCGCGATCGTGCCCGACCCCCCGACCGTCTCCTGCAGTTCCCCGTCCTCCGTTGCGAGCTCCGTAAGCACCAGCGCCGCCGTCTCTTTCATCTGCCGCATCTGCCCCGGGGGGGCTACCAGGGCCATCAACCGG
>DF236962.1:359280-428108 GCA_000708835.1 Klebsormidium nitens | reverse complement strand
CGTGCGAACCAGGCTCGCGAGCGCCGTCATCGCCGCGAGCTGCCCGCCCGGGTTTGGCGCGGCCGCAGCCGCACCGCGCGCTCGCGCGGCGGCTTCGCCGCCGCCCTCGAGCGCGCGCACGAGCGGCGCGATCGCGCCGGCGCCCACGACCTCGCGCGCGCTCGCGGGATCCCCCTGGACGATGTTCGCGAGCGCGGCCGCAGCGGCCTCCTGGGCGATCGTTCCGGGCTCCTCTTCTTTCCCTCCGGGGGATCGTCTCCCGCCCATCAGAACGTCGACGAGCGGTCGGAGGACGCCCAGTGACGCCATCTGCGATCGGGCCTCGGGGTGGTGCACTGCCAGGGTGCTCAAAAGCTGGGCGATGGCCGCGGTTCCGGTCGGGGAGAGCCCCCCGGGCGGAACGGAAGGCGTCGGGGTGCCCGGGGGAATTGGCCCGGGTTCCGAGCACTGAAGGGCGGCGACAAGGGCGCGGACGCCCCCGGCGCGTATCAAGGCGTTGCGTCCCTCTTCACAGCGACCTGTTGCGACAAAATGTCAATTCAAGGAGCTAGAATTTGAGACTCTAACTTTGTAAGATTGACCGAATATTTTGATTTTGGCAGTGTACGAGGATCTCGAGAAACGTCGTTTTGAGAAGTTTCCTCGATAGCACAACCCACAGCAAATCGTCCACCTGCCAATGGAAGGAAGGTTTCAAAAGCAGAGTAAGGTGTAATGCTTCGGCCAAGAAAGCAATCCATAGAAAAAGTTGATTGGTTTCACGAACACCGCCAAAACAAGAGAGGGTCTGCGTGTTCGCTTCAAGATTGCTCCATGCTAACGACGTGACAGGTACGATCGGAGCGCCATGGGGAAAGTAGACAAGCAAGCAAGCCAACAAAGAGAAGCGTGTTTTGCGCCCGTGGCGGAAAGAGTTCAGTGTACTATGCTCTGCTTTCTTGGACTTCATCAAGTTAGCAGCACCAGCAACAATGGCCTGGAACGCCTGGCACACCACTGGCTACAGCAGTACACAACAGTACAGAAGCTGAACGCGCAGTAGAACAATGAAAAACAGATACTGGCAACTCTCGTGATACCTAAGTGGATTAACATTCAAGCTACCCAGGCACACAGACTCAAAACCCCAACCAAGATCATCACATGCTCCGCACCCCAATCTACCCTACCTACCCCACCCGTCTCCCGGGCGCCTATCTTAGTCACACGCGTCTAAGATCAAACAAGGGTTGCCAGAGTAAAATCCAGTAGTAAACTAGTGCAGCTGCAGTGGAACAGTTCTCACCAGCGAGCACAACCAACGCCGCCGCAGCCGCCTCTTTCTCCCCCCACACCTTTCCCCCGGTTACGCTCCCCCCCGCCTGCGCTCCCAAAATCTTCACCAACGGCGCCACTCCCCCGGCCGCCCGGATTTCCCGGGAAGTCTGTTCGCTCGACGCCGCCAGCATCATTAGCGCCGCGGCGGCCGCCTCTCTAGCGGGCCCATCCAAACCCCAACCCTTTTTGGTTAGGACTTTCATGATGAGGGGGATCCCCCCGGCGCCGACCAGCGCAAGGTGCCCGTTGGCGTCGCACCCGAGCGCCGCGTAAACGAGTACGCCGGCCGCGTGGTCGTAGGGCGTCGCGGGGTTTGGGGGTTTGGGGCTCGGAGCCACGTGGGCCTCCTCGACGGCTGCCACGTGTGCTTCCGGACGAGCCACCACGGCGGTGACGTCATTCGTTGCAGGAACGACCTCCTTCGCTTCATCCAGTTCCAATGCGGCTGGCTGTTCGGCAGAGGCACTCGTTGCTCCCGTTGCTGACGTCATTTCTGCGGCTACTGGCGGTTCCCTAGGTGTTTCATCGGAAGGTCCCGCGGCGTCGGACGAAGGGCTTGCCACGTGGCCGCTTTCCGCAACAAGATCAGAATGCTTCTCCGCTTGTGGTGAAGTCGGATCAGAAGGCGTCGCACTCTCCGGCGGGTTGAGCGCTCCATCTTCTGGTTCGACTTTACATGTCTTCAGTGTAGGGGCGACATGTGTCGGCTCCACCACTGACGCCTCCTCGCCCTTCGATTCTGGAGAGGCGACACGTGGCGGCTCCACGACTGACGCCTCCTCGCCTTTCGCTTCTGAAACTTCGGGACTGGCGGGAGAAGCCGCCCCCGGATCCGTTGCAGCGCACTCTATCGATTCTGCTGCGACCGTTTCTGGAGGCGCGTTTTTCCCCTTGTCCATAACCTCGCTTCTTTGCTCCACGCTTGAGACCGTAGCTTCGACGCTTGCGTCCCCACTTTTCTCCGTCGGTTCCGGCCCGTTCAAAGTATTCCCCTTCTCCCCTTCTTCTACGCCCGCCCCGTCTGCGTTTCTCACCCCCCGAGTCCGCTCACCATCCGAAACACCAACCGCTTCTGCTGAATCGACCCCATCCGCTTTTGCGTCATTCCTTGACTCGGTTGAAGCAACCAGCTTTTCCGCCTCTTGCCCCAAGCCACTTTCCACCATCTCTAGTTTCACCCCAGCTCCTTCCTTTCGCTCCTGCTCTTTCTCCTTGGACTCCCCTCCAATCGTCCCCGCCCCAACCTCCACTTTAGCCACAACGTCCTCAGGAACCCCTTCCGGAGTTTCCGGTTCCGTCTTCAAGTACTCCACCAGAGACCGGACGTCCTCCCCGCCCATCCCGGTAAGCTTCCCCTTAAGCGCGCCCACATTGAACGCCGCCGCAAGAACCAGCGCGCGCATCAACTCATCGCCCCCGCTTCGGAAAATGCCCATCAGTGCAGGGGCGACCCCTTCCTCCTCCAACCAGCCCAACAGTCGCCGCGAGCCCGCGGCCGCGGCCGCGACCGCCGCCACCGCCGACTCGCGCACCGCGGCGTCCGAGCGCGTGCCCAGGAGCGACAGGAGCGCGCGCGCGCCCGCGCGCCCCGCCTGGCGCAGCTGCTCGTGGAGGCCGAAGTACGCGCCGCCCAAACCCCCAAACCCTCCCAGCTTGGAGGCCAAATCTTGGCGCACGATCAGGAACGACGCGAGCGCTTGGATCGCGGCGCTTCTGGTCTCGGGAGCCCCCCCCGCGATGAGCTCCATCAGAGTGAAGGCGAGCTCGAGAGGCATGTGCTTGGCAGCGGAAACTTTGGCGTCTTGGGAAACGGCGGGTTCGTCCATCTTTTCCAAGTCTAGGCTCGCCGCAATCGACTGCAAGATGGGGAGCATTAATTTAAAGGCAAAGCCGAACAGCGGTTCTACATGTCTTCTTTGCTCCTTTGCAAGTTCAGCCGTCAAGAAGTATAAACGAAGGATGGATTTCAGTGGAGGTAAAGAAGTGCTGGGAAATGAACAGCAAGTGAAGTCAAAGAAGCAGAGCAGAAGAGCTTTAACGAGACGACAAAGATGCTAACAACACCTCACGCGTTCAGAGAATAAAGGCTCTGCGATGAATCTCGTTGAAGAAGCTACATATTCGAAGTTTGCTCTTGACGTCAAGGCACTAGCTAGTACTTGCATATAAGATTCTAATTTGCAAGACAAGTGACAAGACATGCCAACACAGAAGGACATTTTGTTGAGGCCCTGACCCAACGGGTCTTTTTCTTGTCAGCAACAATCTGGACAATGCCCAGACGCCTGTGGATAGAGACGACAATTTGCAGAAAGGAGCATCGCCGAGAAACTCGGAAGGCTTACCTGCAGTCCTCCTGCCCCCGCGGCAACCTCTAGAGCGTCCGCTCCCTCCATCATTTTTGCCACCCACGGCACCGCCGTCGCAGACGACATCCTTTGCTTCTGCGGGCCGTCCGACAGCGCTAAGCTCGTGAGCGCACTAAGGGCGGCCGCGCGCTCCGCGTTTCGCGCGCCTCGCGCGCGCTTCGACTCAGGCCGTCTTCCGGACGCGTTCGGTCGCCTTTCGGACGCCTCTATCGCGCGTTCGGACGCCTTCTCGCTGAGATCGGACGCCTCCGCGAGCAATTCGGACGCTTCCGCGCGCGTTTCGGACGACTCGCGCGGCTTTTCGGACGGCGTATTGGACGACGCCTCGCCCTGCGCGAGCGCGGCCATGATTGCGAGCGCCTGGACCCCCCCGGCGCGGACCGCGGCGTCCTTTCCCGCGGGGTTGCCGACGCACAGGGTCGAGAGCGCATTGGCGGCCGCGATGCGTGCGAGCGCCGCCAGGTGTCTCGGGTTTGCTTTGTCAGGGGACTCCGGAGGGGACTCTGACGCGCTGGCAAGAGCCTGAGAAAAGGCGTTGGTGGAAAGCGCCCGGGGGATCAAAGACTGAGAGCCGTCCCATGCCGGGACGGCATCGGAGCCGCTCGAGACGGCGGTATTCGACGGAAGGTTTGACGGGGGGGCTGACGGGGACTCCCCTGCAGGGTCTGGCGCCGCAGCCTGATCGACGGCTGCCGTGATTTGATCTGTTGCGGCCGGGGCGGGATCAACGGCCGCTGTGATCTCTTCGGAAGGGTTTGAAGGTTCTCTCAACTCGACGTCATTCTGAGGGGCTGTGACGTCATCGGGGCCCGTCGAGGCTTCATTGGAGGCCGCTATGTTTTCCTCAACATCACCTTCTCGCTCGGGAATTGCGCTCTCCTTTGCAGATTCCGGTACCGTCTCGACTTCCGTTTCGGGGACTGTCCCTTCGACCGTCGCTTGCTGTGCTGTCAGTCCTTCCGCATCAGCCACAGTCCCCGTTGTTTGCGCACTTCCTTGTGCGCTTATTCCGTTTGTCGGCTTCTCTGCTGTCTGCTGTTGTGAGCTCTCCGAACCATCTGTCTCTATGTCCGTCTTCACCGCGCTCCGTTCTAGTTCCGCTTTTTCTCCGGCAGTCGACGCTTCAGGTAGAAGCTCACTTGCGACCTCGGGCCGTGCAACGGGGGCATTTGCAGGCTGAGAGACTCCGCTGTCCGAAGCAGTGCTCTGTGCTACCGTCGATCTAACGTTAGTACCTTCTGTCGGCTGTTCACCGACCCCTGCACCGTCTCTTAAAGCTGCTGTGGGCTGTTCAGACACTTCCCCGTTTTCCACTCCGGGCGACGCCTCGATCGTTGCCGCCGCAACGATTTGATCAGATCCTGTCTTCTTTTCCGAGTTTTCATCTGTAGCCGCCGCTTCCTTCGTCAAATCTACAACTTCGGCCGCGTTTGGCACCTTTACTTCCGCACTCTCTGTCAGAGGCGCCGGATCTGCCCCTGTCAAAGAACCCGGGTTGCTTTGAACAATCTGCGACTGCTCGGGGGAGCGCGAACGCTCACTTTGCGTTCCGTTAGGCCCAACGCCGTTCTCGCTCGGGGCACTTCCCCTTGCTTGCGCTGTGCCCTCGATAGACTGCGGTTGGCTGGAAGTCCAGCCGGGGCTTTGTACCGGTTGCTTGCTTACTAGGTGAATAGGCCCGACCCGTCTCTTCGCATCCCCGGCCACCGGAAAGAACGCCCCGGTTCCCACCCCCGCCTCCCGAACCGTCGGCTCCGCTTTCGGCTTCAAAAGCTTACCCCCCGGAAGCATTCTACCGGGCACGTTCGGGCCCCCGGGGTGATGCTCCGCCTTTTTCACCCCCCCGTTTCGGTTCAGCATGGCGTTCACCGGCAGGCGGTAGCGCACTCCCGACGGCCCAAACTGCGTCACACTCGTTCCGGGGGGAAGCAGATCCAGGCCGATGTGGCGCGCCGCCGCGGCTGCCGCGCTGGGCGGTCCAAGGCTCTGCTGCAAGGTGTGCGTCCCGGGGGGAAGGAGGTCCGGGCCTGAGAACCCCCCCGTAGCAGGTTGGAAGCCTCCCCCGCCCTGGTAATTTGTGGACGGGGGGAGTAGATCAGGGCCGAGTAACCGGGCGGGGGCGGGGGAGGTGCCTTCCGGTGGGGGGCGAGAGAAGCCGTCCGCGCCAACGTTCGTGAAGGCGTTCCGCCGCTTCCGCGGCCTTCCGTTGACGGTCGTCCCCCCGCCCAGAGCGGACTGGCCCGGAACCTGGCCCCCCTTCCCAGCAAGCGGGAAGAAGCCCCCCCCTCGTAGAAGCTGCGAGACGCGGCCGGCTTCCGCGCTGCGCACGATCGAAATCAGGGCGGGCACGATACCCCCCTCGACCATGTTCCGCTTGGCGGCGTCCCCCCCCTGAACCGCTAACAGTGCGACCGTCAGGCAGCCAAACTCTTGGGACTCCAAGCTGGTGCTCCGGAGCATTCCCATGAGCGCGGGGAGGCCTTGCTGGAGCCCGGGCACCGCAGGGGGGGGGTCGGGGACAGCGGCCGCCGGCCGGAGCTTTCCGGTCCGCCCCCGGGGCTTTCGACCGGGCTCTCGGAGCGGCTGCATTGGGGGGAGGGGGGGCGGGGTCGAGTTCAACCCGGCTGCGAAGGCGACGATCAAGCGGCTGAGTCCTGCCGCCAAGGGGGCCTTCGGTTTTGCCGGTTCTGGTTTCGCCGCACTCCCCCCGGACGCGAGGATGTGCGCCGCGCTGCTCTGGGGGGGCTTGCCGACCGGGCTCCTGAACTGGCAGTCCCCGTTGTGTACCCCCGCCGTCGCGCCGATGCAGTCGCACTGCGCCGTCTCCGCGTCCGCCTTTTCCGCCGAGAACTCCGGAACGGAAAGCTGGAGTTCCGGCTTCCGGAGGACGTCCGCCGACACTTTGAGCGGCGGCTGCATCGGCTTCGCGCGTTTCTTGGACCCCCGTCGCCGCTTCTTCTCCTTTTCGGGGCTCTCCGTCTCGTCGTCCGGCGACCGAACGACATCCCACCCTGCCGGATCTGATCCCTCTTCTTCCTTTCCGGGGGGTAACAGCGCCTCGTCTAAGCTGCCCTTCTCGGTCACGTGGCCTTCCCCGGCTAGCGCATCCTCAAACGCTCCCTCTGGGGGGTCCTCCATTCCGAGGAGTTCCGTCATCGTCGCTTGCACAGGGGAGTGTAAAGCCGCCCGGATCGCCGGTTCCTCGTCCAACGGGTCCGCCGAAGCGCGCTCCTCCGAGTCCCACCTAGAGTAAGATATCGAGAACATTCGTCAGCAATCACGTAGAGTTTGTGAGGCTTCGCGACCGAAGTACTGGCACGAAGCAGTTATATTGCCTGGCACAAAACGTAGGCGCTTTAACGGCTGGGCTATCCAGAAATAGCTTACGGGCTTTGTTGATCTGCAAGGTCTTGTTCCAGACGGAGCAAGTCTAAGCGGCATGCGGTCCAAGGGCTTGCCTATCGCCCTCACCACGAACAGGCCGTCCGTTTGCTTCCTCTTTCAACGCCTCAATCTCGATTGGTTCGGCACGCGCCAGTCAGCTCTTTTTGAGAAGATGCTACAGATCAAAAGCATTCTTTAAAAAGGAGAGAAGAACAAAAGCCCGAGCCCCACCTCTCTGCCACTGAAGCCCGGCGGCGCTTCCGCTTCGGGCGCTCGCTCTCGGACCCGTCCCGGCTGCTGACGTCACCCGACCCCGCGCGCCGCAGCTCCAGCTTCCGCCGCTTCGGCGCGCGCGCCACCCCCACCCCCAGCGGAATGCTCTCGTCCAGAACTAGAGGCTTCAGCCCCTTTGCCAAGATCGGCAGATCTTCCTCCGACATCACTCGTTTCCGCATGCCCAGCGGAACGTCCTCCTCTGACGACTGCTCGCTCGCCTCTGCAACGCTCGCTTCCGCCCCCCCCTCTGCAAGCTTCGCTTCTCCCCCCCCCTCCGCGGCAATCTTTTCCTGTCCCTCCTCCGCAACCAAGTCTGCCCCCCCCTTTTCCGGAATTTTCACCACTCGCTTCTTCCTCCCCTGTTTCCGCCCCTGCTTCTTGGCCCCCTTCCGCCGCCGCGCCGCCCCCGCCTCCTCCAACGGAACCCGGAACCGCATCGCCAGCGGAACGTCCTCCGGGGGCTCTCTCCCCTCCTTGGTGATGTCAGCGACGCCCTCGACGACGTCAGCCGCTCTCGCCGACGCCGCCTGTGACGTCACCGCGCCCCGTCTCTTCACCAGCGGCACGTCCTCGTCCGAGCTCTCCGCCTCGCTGATGCTGACGTCATCCGGCTGGTCCTCCTCTTCTCCCCGCTCCCCTCCTACCTCATCGGTTGCCGGGGGTTCCGCTTCGGGGGGCACATCGTCCTCGTCTTCCTCCCCCCCGTTATCGTTGATGGCGTTGCGGAGGATTTCCTCAGCGGCACGCACCTCGTCCATAGTGAGCTCGTCCTCGTCGTCGACTGGTTGCAGGCCGTCCTGCAGAATTGACAATTCCGGGTCAAGGGCGGGGTTCAGAATGACCAGACCGGAATTTCTTGTCCCGCAATCCATCAAAGAACTCGACAAACGCTTTCGCTATGTGATCAAGGCGGGCTGTGGGGCTTCCCATGAGGAAGTCGGAGGGAACGGCATGCAAGTTCGAAATTAATATTGACGAGAATATAACACGAGAAAGCGTCAGACCCCTTGACAGGAATTACCTCTCAAACAGGTAACTTAGATTTCAGCCTACTGTGATGCGGAGATCATCTCCCAGCCCCACTGTTTGCAGCAGACCCACATTCTCGTTCCGGTGAACATTCTTCGAGCCCCCCTTCCAACCAAATCGACAGCGAAACAAGCCTGAACCCTCAAGCCCACACGTCAACGTGGCAGCTCCAGCTCCCACCTCGAGCCCCTGTGCTTGCAGCAGGTTGAACTCCTCGTTCCACTTGGCCTCGTGCACGCTGACTTGCGTCAGCGCAGCCGACGCCGCCTGGCGCGCCCCCTCCCACGGACAGTCCAAAAGTTCGGACAGCGCCTCCACGCCCCCCGCGCCGACGAGCTCCAGCGCGTTTTGCGGGTCCTGCAAACCAGAAGTTATTTCGAGATCAGCATGTGAAACCTTGAGGTTTAAGTTCGAGAGTAGCTTTCGGTCGGGCGCTTCGGAAATGTTGTGTGTCTGTCGTGGACCCGTAAAGTAGCCGCTCTCCCTATCAATTGAAAGTGCCAGAAGAACTGACTGTAATGAAGAAAAGCCCGCTCTTCCAGAGAGTGAAATAGCCAGATAGTATGGCAGTGTCATTCCTAAGTTTGCGGCACACATTGGATTAGTGCCGAACATCCCAGTCTGGATTGCTTGATTTGGGTCTCACCTGAATAAGATTAGCAAGCGCCCCGGCCGCCACTTCCTGTTCTTTGGCGGACCCGTGCTCCACCATCCGGATCAGGAACGGAATTGCACCGTACTGCCCAATCGCCTTTTTATTTGCGTCGTTCTCCACCTGCGGGGTTACGACCAGCAGGCTTAATATCAAGCTTCATTTTGGATTCGAGCACTTTCCGATGAGAAAAGAGAAGAAAAGAAAGGCGCCTCAAGATTGGTCTGGATCAGCGGCTTCTTTTCACGCGTTTCCGCAGATCAGGACCGCTCAAGCCCACTCATAAGTACCAATCAAACTTCAAATAACTCTTACTTCTTCTGCCACCAACATCGCCTCTACCTTCATACGCAATCCACACACGCAAATTCGTTCTGTTGCTTACAAATCTGGCCTCAGATTGGCAGCAACTGCCCAGAACATGCGCCCACATCAAACGAATAGCAATGGGCAGCCAAAAGTCTAGCTGCTTTGATCGAAGTGGCTGGTCAATCCAATGTCACAAAGATTGCTTGAATGTTTTTAAATTGGGCTATATAATTGCTCTGCGGGTCACGTGCAACGATGCATAACATGAGATGAGAAGTCAAACCTGAAGGAAGCCTATTGCTAGTCACTAGGACACAGAATTCCGGGATAAACTAGGCGACGGTCTCTGGCCCCCTTACCGCAAGCTTGGCGAGCACGTTTGCCGCTGCCTCGCGCCCAAACTCGCTGTTGTTGTCCCCGTCGGTCAGCATGCGTACCAGCCCCGTGACAGCACCTACAAGACGCGTTAATAAAGAGCGCTCCATCAGCATGAATCTCCGTATCTTGATAAGCCCTGACCCATGAAAAGCTCGACATATCTCTCGAATGGCGCTTTTCTGACGCCATGACTGTGCCAGTTCCCTCCATCTTGCTTGAAATCCTCCTGAAGGACAATCCTTCCTCATTCTCTGCCTTTTTCTTGGCTCTCTTTCTTCAAACATAAGCATATGACTCTCTTTCAGATACGGCTAAGTACGGTGTTCTAAAACATTCTCCCATAATTCCCCCATTAGCACAACTGGAATCCACAACACCGCAATCTGCGCGTGCTATTTCATTTAGCCCCTGGGAAAAGCTGTATATCTCGGCATCACACGACAAAGCGCTCTTTGAGCCCACTCCAGGCCATTCTTCAATCCTTGCAATGCCAGCACCATCCCTGAGTAAGCGGACTCCCCTTCACATGTATACCCTCAATCAGCTTCCAGTCCTTCTCTGGAGAGCAAGATCTGGCGCCTGCTCAGCATCCGTCAAAGTCCACACGTTTAAAGCTGGCCACTCACCTGCGTCCATGATTGCCTGCTTGTTATGCTCATTTCGAGCCAAGCAGCTGAGACCTCCGACCGCCGCCTCCCTTGCTTCCCGGCTTGGAAGCCCCAGCAGATTAACCAAGGGGGGGATTGCGCCCGCTAACCCAATCGACGCTTTATTTTCCTCGTTGTTGATTGCTAAGCTGGCTAGAGTCTGAGCGGCTTCCACCCAGACCTGTGGAGGGAATGGAGTGGAGGGAATGGGGTTAGCGAAATAAAGTGAGGACTGAAAAACGGCCTCCAAACGTATGGAACTTCATCGGGACTGGGTATACGTATGCCATTGAAAGCAGGGGAGGCTGATTGAGGTCTGTGCCCTGGTATCAGCCTAGACCAGCTTCTGACTGCCTATGCGGTGAGAAAGACAAAACCCTGGCAGCACGACACCCATGACAAGGCTTGTGACTCGAGTCAATGTGTGCGTGCGGTGAGGTATAGAGGACTAGTCCGCATTGCTAGAATATGCTTTCCATTTCTGCAAGCATTCTAATCCCCACCCTTTGACACTTGATAAACAGTGGAGTCCCTGAAGGTCTCCAGAAACGCTATTCATAAGCTCAGGGAAGAAGAAAGAAAGTTACTCTAAGCCTCAGTCAAACAACAAAACGTTCAATTGTTGAAATACGTTCTCATCAAGTCCTTTCCACCAAAAAACCTGAAAAACTCAAAGCGCAAGCCGAAGCAGTGCGTTTGCTGCACAGTGAGACACTTACAACTGTGCTGCTCGGAGTCCTCAGCACGTCCACCAAAGGGGGGATAGCCCCCGCTGCCGCCACGGCTCTCTGGTGCAGCAGACTAGACCCGGCCCACATTCTAATTGCTTGCATCGCCTCCCTTCTCACACCGTCCTCAGGACTCCGCAGCTTCTGGATCATCGCAGTGATGCACGCCGCTGACGTCAGCACCCGCGAATTGAACCCCTGCTCCGGGGGCTGGCTTGTCCTGCCGTGTGATGCCCCGTCGGCCTCGGGAAAGTGGCCGAGAGTAGTGTAGTTCATTTCCATCCCCCTTGGGGGGGGGTATGGGGACGGCTCCTCCGCGGCCAGTTGACGGGGGGTTGCCACAGGGGCCCCCAAACCCCCCTGGGAGGTGGCAAAGCTGGCAGCAAAGCGCTGGAGTGCGCCGTACATGTCAACTGGGGAGTTGCTACCCGGGTGGCCGAAACCCCCTGGGAAGGTGTTTCCGTCCCGGGGGGTCTCCGCAGCCAGCACGTCAAGTCCCCCGTCATGAAGAAATGCGGCTGGGTTTGACTGCCGCCCCCCTTGGGACTGCAAGCGTGCCTCGGCCATTTGGCGGGGGTCCAACCCAACGCCATAGGCGTTCAGCAGAGAGTCAAAGTACTCGGCAGGGAGGAGGGCGCCATTTCCAGGAGCGGGACTGTTAGGGAGAAGTTGGTGGAAGGGGCTCTCGGGGTTGAACATGGCTTGCGGGTGGAATGTGGGGTCGTGCAGCTGAGCCGCCTCCTGTATGTCAAGAAGCTTTGCTTTTTAGCAGGGCCCCAGTGAATGTAGATTTTGCATCCTAGTTGGGGATCCCTGGGGTCACGGGCAAGTAGGCTCTCTTAAACCAGGGCTTTGTTAGGGCTGCAACAGGCGATGTTTGATATTAGCATGGCTTGACTAGCGCCGCTTCGAATGGTCTGGCGGAAGCGCAGCTGTTTCTTTCCTTCTCATCCTACTCCATGGCTCACCCCGTGCATGACGAAGCTTCTGTCTAAGCAGGCTTCTAGAGCGCGAAAGACTATATGATGTGCGGGCGAATTAGTGAAGAGGAAGCAAAAGTAAGAAGCTTCCACTGCAATTCTGCCCTTGCACCTCAGTGAAGCAGCTGGTTACGTGTGACTTCTAGCCTCTGCAAGGTCCTGAATACATCATTTTCGTCAAGGCCAGGTGCAAAACCTCTCAAGTTTCCAAGACCTTGAGTCTGGCCGTGTCATTCTGATACGTTGCAAAGACGGAGGGTTTTTGTAGTATCTGTCATAGTCTGCAAGTGCCATTTGGCCAAGGAGCCTTTTAAACCCTTATTGAAGTCTGCCTGTGCATGCTTATTTGGCATACCCCTCCAAAATTTTGAGGTGGTATGCTTCGGACTCGTTGTGGTACACAGCGAAATACATTGTAAGGTCGGATTACTATGCTAGAGAGGCATGCTGACAGATTGCATGGGAGATTACAAGGCCCTTGCCACAACTAGGAGTGCGTCGAAGATTAAAAAGCAACCTCTAGCAAACTAGCAAAAACTTAATCCACCAACTTTACCGCAGCTTACCATTTTGACGCTTTCATTTCCTCGAAGCCTTCTATGCACATGCTTAAGCTGCCTGATGGAGCCTGGTAGCACTAGTCAACATGCAGCGCACAAAAGGGAAAGGCGAAAAGCGAAGCCTTTGACCACTTGATCAACAAAATACTCAGAGGAGAAAAACATGACAACTTTAGAATGTGCCACCAGGCTCACCATGTAAAGCGAAGGGTCAACAAGGTTGTGTGCCACCTCTGGCATCATCCCTTCTGAGGACGTCCCTGCCCTGAGCTCATCGTCACTAGGAAACTCCAGAAGCGGGTGCCCCGCACCCTGACCCCTCATCATCTGGTAGCGTGGGTCCATGCTGGCACCTGCGCCCTGCCCCAGTGCTCAGCAGCCACGCCCTCCAGCTCCTACTCCCATCCTGCCTAAGCTGCCCTTAAGACTTAAGTTAAGCAGTGGCAGTTTACCAGCTGCCCTCAGCTGTACAACTGGGAAGAAAGTCCGGTGTTTGGTCCAATTGTTGAACTCGGTAGGAGCGGTCAGTCCAATTCCCACGAATGCTACATTATTGCTTGGCCTGAAGCTCTTCGCTTGTCAATCAGGATAGTAGTGCATTTACTCCCTGCATCTAGGCCCTTGCAACAGCTGCAGAGCTATGTGCCATAAGAATTGCCCTTCTTTCCTCGAAGAGAAGGTGGCAAAGAGCGTGAGGAGCTCATGCTTTTGCCACTTGCAGCATGGATTTCTCATGGACGACCCACCACCTCATCGTGCAGCGGAAGGAGCAGTTCCACGCGAGCGCTTTTGCTGCACACAGATACTTCTTTCCATACCCATGCCAAGGGCAGGCTAGGCGATGTGATGCAGCTTCAGCCTGGGCAAGTAGGAATGTGCTGATCATCCAACAAGAAGGCGGGAACCCTAGGAATGGTGCTCCAGTACGTTTGCACTTGAGGTCCTGAGGAGCTGATCGAGTGTTGATCTAGATACCTAAGGCTAGTAGTAGGTACCTAGTACCTTGTACATTACGGTACATGAGTCCCATCGCGAAATTGGTACCTATATACTTAAGCTAGTATTGGGTACGTACCTTATTCTCCATCCTGGTCTGTACCTCCCTGCCTTGAGTTTTGGCGGTATGCACCCTTCTAGGTACCGCCGGCCGGTAGTTACCTACCTAGTTACATGAGACTTTTACTTTTAGTAGGGTATCCGAGGTACCGTACCTTGAAAGTTCCCACGTACGGACCAGGTACCTACAACGAACTTTTGTCAGAGAGCCGGTACCTACCTCTTGTCTTGTACACTGCAACGCAGGTACCGGAATGAAGATTGGAGTCAACGACGGTTGCGCACAGGCTCGCGAGTACCTACCCTATCGCAAGTACAATTGGACATGCAAAACGGTTAGAAAGTCTGTTGCGTCGTCGGTTTTGCATGCTCAGGTGGCAAAATCTGATTGGACCCGGCTACTTTGTTCAACTGGATGGGGATGAGGGCAGCATCTGCTTTTTCTTCCTCCCTCGATCCGTTTTTGCAGGTGGCCCCCTGTTAGCGGCAGAATCACAATTTGCCCCCCCTGAACAACTCCACGGTGTCATTATTCAGGACCTGAACTGTACAACTGTTCGTGCGCGAGCGTGAACCGTCAAACCCTGGCTGTGATTATAAAGTTGTAGCGCGGCCGCGCGGCCGGCCGGTTAATGCAGTGTGCGGCCGCGCTGCATTCCGACGGCCTAGCGCAGAAACTTCATTGAAACGGAACCACACACCTAGCTCGCCTTCAAGCCTGAACTTGAAGCTTTGTGAAGACTTTCCTCAAGGCCATGGCAATGCAAATGGCGGTTTGCAGGTCCATTGCAGCTATAGCACGGGCAGGTAGGCACTAGACTAAGTCTATGACTTCCAAGGCCGTTCAAGTGGTGTCTTTAAAAGTGTCATTAGCACACGTGACTGCTTGAAGCAGCCACTCCGGTCCATGCGGAATGCTGTAACTTTGAGTGTACTAAGGTACCGGGCATTGCGCTTGACATGCTGGTGAACAGTCTTTTCAGAGCAATGGATACTGTCAGTGTTGTGAAGAAGTTATGCAGGTGGAATGCAGCCTGCATTTCCCCACCCAGAAATATGCTGAAGAAGTTGGCAGTAAATATTCCACCACTGCACACTTGGAAGAGCTTCTTTCCGAGCTGGACAGCAATCGGCTTTTCCGGAACACTCCTTCACAATCGTCAATTTCAGACGGGTCATGTTTTTCGCCTTGCCTCTATACAGACAGACACACCCTGCACAGCTTCTGGAAACGGGTCAAGCAAGAGAGAAGCTCCGTTGTATGATGCGAGCAGCAAAAGTCATGACAGTCAGTATGATGCAGAGGCGCTGGGAGGATCAATGCAAGCTGCAAAGATCTACGTCGAAGGAGACAATGCTGTAAGTTGCGCTATCACCAACATTCTTGCTGAACCTGCACCACCCTCTTATCAAAACTAAAACTTCCAATGTAGGTAGCCTCTTTAGGTCTCTCCTTTGAACAGCTTTGATCCTCTTTTCAATGAACGACCAGGTTACGCTGCATTGCCGTCGCTGGGGGGGGCAAGATGCAGGTTGCAGTTTCAGGTTCACCTCTACCCAGACTCTGACACCATCTTAATGCCAGTCAGCTTGAGTCCAATTCGCTTGCTCATCTGCACAGTTTGTCAAAGTGGATAAATTCAAAGTCTCCATTTAAAGGTCTTCTGCCCTCAACGTAAGCTTTAGAAAGGAAACAGATGCTGTGCAGGATGGCAAGGCTTGGTTAGCGGTGGCTATTATACTCGCCTCAGATTACTCTAATCTGCATGAATTGTGCCCAGTACATACTTCCAGCCCCCTTTGAACCTTTAAAACGGGGGGGCTGCCGTTGCCTCAAGCCCCCCACTTTTCCTTTTCTGGCCCTTTGTTTCATCACATGTGATTGATAGATAGCTTGATTGAAGCTATGGTCTTTCATCCATCTCACCGTGCAATTTGACATCCTCCTTTTTGTATGTCCATCCAGGACGCGCTCTGCGATGCCCTGCTTGGCTGCGGGGCTGCTTCCTGCAGCATTGAAGATGCCAACCTGGACCAGGAAGGGGAGGAGGAGGTGAGTCAGCCGCACCTAGTTGTAATAATGATTGCTTTAAAGCTATTTGGTTGACATCAGGCAGAGGCACATTAGCCGTCATCAAGTAGTGAGGTGAAAGTAAAGTGACGAGGTGTGGTTCCTGTTCAGAGTGACCATTTTTTTTGGTATGCTATGTTTGCGAGCCAGGCTGACAACCGTGTCTAGGCAAGTAATGCACTTTTCATCTGTCATGGTCAGCTTCGGAAACCGTTTCCTTCATCCCTTTAGCCTGTTAGGAATTGGTGCCGAGAGATGACATAGATTCGAGATGTGCACCAGCTTGAAAGCCGCAGACTCCTGCGAAGAAACTGGCTCTTATGGTTGGCCACCAGTAACCAGCTTAATGTCCACCTCCGGACCTTGCTACACGTACCCTTTGCACTCAAATTGACAAGCGCAGCTTGTTTCAAACAATATTCAAAAATATTCAAAAAATATTCAGGATAAGCGTGGTGGCCGTCTCCTTCGGTGAAATTCTCTCCGCGTGCATGGACTTTGTTCCTCAAGCAGGGGGCGCTTGCCCCCCGATTGCCGTTTTATCGTTTTTGAATTGCCAAGGAACCTGTGTACTCAGCGGCCTCAATCAGAGGTGCTGTGAACCACAGTTGAGCCGCCACCCGAGCCCTTGGCTCATCAAACAAACAGATTTTGGTCTACCTCGTCTTCTTGCGAAGCACAACAGGTCGGTTGGCTGATCAAAGCACGGTGCAAGAACTCGTTTGACTAGTTTCTGGTTGCGGTGAGCTGTTAAGCGCCACCTGTCAAATGCTGACCGGCGGCCCCTATTCATGCAGATCTACTCGGGGCCGGAGCCTTGGGGATCCCCTGCAGACATGAGGCTATGGGAAAAGGTAAGCCTCTTTGTCATGCTTTTCCAATCGGTCGCTAGGTCAAATCTCTACATCGGACTCGATGCTTTTCTGTTTTAGCCTTTTTGCTTCTTCTATCCAATCGTGGTTTGTGGCATCACTTGTCCTCGAGGAATGTCTGTTCTGAGAACGTTGCTTCACTTGGACTCACCTCAAAATTGCATCTATTACGGTTGCACATATCCACTTGACCAACACTGCGATAATCTGGTGGATATGTCATCTCTTCCGTCGATCTTTGCTCCTCTTGGTTTCGTGTTTTATTGTCCACGCTTTACTTGGGTCCCCAGTCTCTGATATTAGATTGTGGGAGTAAGTCGAGCTCGGAAGTTCTTTCTATCCTCGATACCAAGTATAAAAGACAACATCGGAGACCTTCGCCGGCAACAATCTCTGTCCTTTTCTTCCGTTTTGGGTGGACCTTCGGATACGACTGCGAACATCCTCCTAGTTGTTCTTTCCGTTCTTTTCCTTGCCTCCATTGCCCCTCGTCTCAAACTCCCCTACGTTTCCATCTCGTTGCAGAGACTGGGTTCTGCTTAAACTTGCCTTTGACCTGTATGCAATTCACTGATTGTTCCCAATCAATAGCTTTTTTTCCCGAGCAGAGCGCCGTGACCGCCCTCTTTCCTGCCGACGTCAGCATCAAGGAGGCCCTTGAAGAAGCCGCAGAGATACTCGGGCTCCCAGGCCCGCCGCAGTATGACGTCAGCATGACGAAAGACCAGGACTGGGTGGAAACAATCAAGGTAAGAGGGGGGTGCTCCAATGACATCCAAGTCGTATGTAATCGTCTTTGTGATTTGGCCTCAAATCTTTGATCCCGCCGTAATCTGACCCGTATGATTGTTGGCACTGGTCGATTGAACGGTTCAGATTTGCACATGGGAGCTCGACGGTCAACGCCACCGTGGTGGCGGACGGACCGCTTCCAAATCCTATGAACTTGTCAGCGTGACGTCATGCACGCCTAATTGTATTTGAAAGTAGTAAACCGTACTGCGATCTTTTAAAGACCCTTCTACTGCAACCCGGCCGGTTGTTCCTGGCCAAAAAGTCAGACGTCTTGTAGTAGACATACATCTGCAACCAGGTCAGGGCTTTACTGTGGACGTGATCATTCTGAAAACGTGAAACTACATCGCGGTTAGAAGCTTCTGAGAGATTCAAAATGATCAGCGCCGCCAACTTTGGAAGTCCGACCAACCAACTCCAGGTTGACAAGTTGCTCGATCTATAGACCAACTTGCCCAGGCTGCTTGCCCTAGAGCTTCGATGCTCGCCAACCGACTGACCAGTTCATCGACTTCACCCCAGGCCTCATACCAACCGGTGTGAGCCCTGAGAGAACCCGAAAACCCTTTTTCGAGAAACCCCTAAAATGTAAAACCCCTACTTCAGGGTCTCATATCAACCGATGTAAGGCTCGAAAACACTCCTAATACCCTTTTATGCAACCTTAGAACCTCGAAAACCCCTACTCCGGGCCTCGTATGAAGCTTAGAAGTATCCTACAACCTTCGTAAAACAGCTGAAACCCTTAAATTCTTCTCCAGGCGTCGATATCAACCGGTAAAGGTCTCCCGGGGGCTGTGGGTCATTCCAACCGGTATGAGACCTGAAAGACCCTATGAGTCTGGAGTCCCCTAGTTTCTGGAGAATGCTAAAACCTTCAATATCCCTAAAAAGACCAAATTTTACCCCAGGCCTCCTACCAACCGGTAGAGATCTCCCGGGGGCTGTGGGTCATACCGTCCTGGTGTGAGCCTATCGACCCGGGCGCCATCAACGTCTTTCTCGAGCCCGGGGTGGCCTTCGGAACGGGGGATCACCCAACGACGCGGCTGTGCCTGGCGTGGATTAGGAGCGTGGTTAAGGGCGGGGAGCGCGTTATGGACTACGGGATCGGGTCGGGCATCTTGGCGATCGCGGCGGTCAAGGTACGTCGGCGTCGAAAGCGCAGCAGAGTGACGTCATCTTGAGTAGTTTTCCGTTTAGTTGAGCGTGGCTGGTATTCTTGTGAGCAGAATTCAGTAGTTTGTCGCCGATTCCTTGTCATTCTGACGGTCAGAAGAGCGAGGTCGGTGATCCAAACTTTGTTTGGTCTGCTGAGATCTTTCGGAAACCGGAAAAGTGAGCATTTCCAAAGAGCGTGTCACTTGGGACGAACTTTTGCAGTTGAGCAGGACTTTTTACCTTGAATCTTTTGTTTGCCAGCAACCTCTTTCAAGGCAAACGAAATCTCGAATATCGCATATCGCAAATGCTAAGCTTCGGATACGTAAAGGACATTCGTTAAGTCGTCGCTTCATCCGCTTTTCTTTGTGCTTTCTTTGTGCTTTTCTTTCTTTATAGCAAACGTGTTCGCGTCGGATTGTGCCGTTCTTTTGGTCGACATTAATCTGGTTCAAGCCGTTTCGAGAGGTTTTCCAGCTCCAAGTTAAAGCCTTGACCGTTCGGGCCTTCCTAAGTTGTACCAATTGTAGAACTTAGCACAAAACGATTATCCTTTCCACCGGCGATGGCTGAGCGTTGCTTCCCAACACCGATGTATACGCAAGCCTCGGATTACGCTCTCGTTTTGCGGGTGCGTCACCTACATTTCGAAAGAAATTTGACAAAGCCGTCAACAAAGGGCTGTAAGGACCGGCGATCCCGTCACGCAGTTGGGAGCAGCGCAGGCCGTCGGTGTCGACATCGATCCGCTGTCCATCACCGCGTCGCGCCACAACGCCGAGCGGAACGGCCTGAAGCCGGAAACCCTCCGCGTCTACCTAGCAGATCGAGAAAGCGCCGGCAACCCGCTCCCGGAAAACATCTCAGTCGTCAGAGACTCGGACGAAGCGAAGGGGGGCGTGGGAGCCTTCGACATTGTCGTTGCGAACATCCTGCTAAACCCGTTGGTTGCGTTGGCGAAAACGATTACAGGCTACGCTAAACCAGGAGCGGTGGTTGGTTTATCAGGAGTGCTGGAGGAACAAGTCCCCCGGGTTGTGAGGACTTATGAAGAGTACTTGGAGGATATACAGGTCACGACAGAAGATGGTTGGGCATGCGTGACTGGCCGAAGACGCTGAGAAGCCGCTTTTTCGTAGAATGTCGATACGTTGAAGCTTCTTCAACGACTGGACTTCCGATTCAGCTCTGAAATTACTCATCTACATATTGCCGGCGCTGCGACTTCGTTCACCATGCAATATCGTTTTCATCTGCACGTGCCTTAATTGTTTTACCTCAAATCTCCATGGCCGCGGCGCTGATTTAACGTCACGGCGTTGGCTGGCCGCCCGTGAAACCGACACGTTCGGTGATTCGTGCCCTTCGTGATAAATGGTGCGTAATTAGTCGGTTGCTCCGTTCATGACGTATGCTAGCTGAGGCGGCCATGCACCACTCTACAGTGGCATAATGATTCCCGGAGTCCGTGGCAAATTCTATTGATATCAATCTAAGTTTAAGATCGACCAGGGCCGCGCGCCGGTGTTCCATAAGCTTGCCTTGATATGTATGATGCTAGCACCCGATTGTGTTAAGCGACGCATATATGCGGGCTCACTAAAATTCATTGAATGTATAGGGGATGGCATATCATTGTCCATTCGACCATGTACTAACATTGAAAGGGCGCAACTCAATATGCCTATATGCTTCAAATCCATAACAGCTAGTATGCAGCTGCTGATCATTAACAATAACAATATTGCATGGCCGCTATAGGTAAGTGCTCTATCTTAAGCTGGTTGAACCGTGACAGCTCACGCATGATTGCGGTCCCCGCGGGCCTATACATCGCAACTTTTCCGCATCTGAAAGCCAAAAACAAAGAAAACCCAGATACGGTGGTGCTCTACGTTGGCTACTTCGCATGTGTGAGGCTGAAACAAACAATCGGGAACTGTCGCGGGACGGTACTCTCAATTCCCCTTTTCGTACAGCTTTCAACGGGTAAGTGTGCCTATGTTTGACCTTTATTGCCCGCGCGAGCCTCGCTTGCATCTACCGCTAGCTGTATCAGCTGCATGAGCGTGCTACTCTTGGCGTAAGCAGCGAGTGCCGGCTTTTGTCAAGGAATGGACGTAATGCACGACGATGATACAATGACCACTAAATGGGCTCAATGATCGACTATCCTTCCCCGATAAGTTACGACAACTTTCTGTCGTCACTAATGAGGACAATTGAACCTGCAGCAACGTGCTCAATCCAGTGGAAGCCACGATTTGGCTGCCTGTTCAAATGGGGTCCTTCCAGTCGGGGTCGATTGACGTCACCGTTCCGCTGACGACGCCCCCATCCACGACCACGACGGAGCCCGTCATGTACGCGCCCGCGTCGCTCGCGAGCAGCAGGAGCGCGCCGTGCAGGTCCTTCTCGATGTCGCCAAACCTAAAGATGAGGTAAGCGCTTACGTCGGCCATCTTTATTTAGGAGTTTTCCGGCAGATCTCGGCAGAGGGGCGCTTACGTTGATCAATTTCACAGGGGCTTTTGCGGCAGACATCGGCAGAGGAGCGCGCCGTGCACGTCCTTCTCGATGTCGCCAAACCTGAAAGATGAGGTAAGCGCTTACGACAGCCATCTTTACCCGGGGCTTTTTGGAGCAGAACTCAGCGGAGGAGCGCTTACGTCAGCCATCTTCACCTGGGGCTTTTTCCAGCAGAAGTTAGAAGAGGAGCGCGTCCTGCAGGTCCTTCTATAAGGTCGCCAAATCCGAAGAAACTCGTGAAGCGCACACGTCAACCGATTCTTGTGATGCACATACGTCAGCCGTTACCTCTGAAGCGCATACATCAGCCAACGCCAAATCGATTTGGGGCTTTGTCGACAGCATTCAAGAGAGTATTACTCATCTCAAAACTAGTCGAAATCACTTGCGCTGACAAGGAAAATGCTTTTCCCAGTATTATTTTTCTCCTTGGTTGTTGAGGTCTCATACGAAAGCGGATCATGCTATGCAAAGTCCTGATGTGTGGAAACTGCTTTCGGTGTCTCGCGCGTGTGCCAAGTTGCTGTATAAGGACTGAAATGAAGGAAAGGAATTCCATCCATCACGATCCGGTTTCCAGATCAGGTTCGCTGGCGCGCTTTGGAGCTCTTGCAGCGCTGTCTCGAAGGTCTTGTTCCAGAGCAGAAGGGGTTTCGGAATAAACGCTTGTTGCGTGGACAGTAGCTCCCAAAAAAGACAAGGAACGATGTCGACTTTCAAGCAATGAGCGCACGCTTTTCAAACCTCCTTCTCAGAGATAAATAGCCTATCACGACAAGCTCTAACTCGTAGCACAGCGCTTTTCAAGCAAGCTGCCGGATCCCAAAAACTCTCGGTTGCCCAGAAGTTAGACGATAAAGCTAGTCAAGCCTGCACCGCTTCTTCCAAGAACTAACTTGACGTAACTTCAAGCTTCCCCTTTATCTACAACCGGCAGGTGCTCAAAAAGCGCTGTTTTCATCCACGGAAGAAAAGAAAAGGCCTGAAGCTCCCTACTTCCGTAGGGGGATAGTCGACGCCATGTGTTCGCCCATCGGAGAGTTGAGCAGCGTGGCGTTGATGTCCGTGATGATGTAACCGGGCGCCAGCGCATTCACGCGGATGCCCTTCGGGCCGAGCTCCCGGGCCATCGTCCGGGTCATGTGGTTCATGGCAGCCTGCCAAACAGTGAATGACTTTTTCAAGATAATGTACCACAGAAAAGTTGCAGAAAATTAAGAAGACATTGAAGGTAAAGAGAAACGGATTGAAGTTGATGACCAAGAGGCGGGTCGTTGTAGAACAAGCGGGGGGAGCCGTTTGCCTGGTGGCTTAGCCCCGTCATCAAGTCGGGAAGAACGTCGCACTTCCCCCTAAAAGGAGAAGGCTCTCCGACGCCAAGTTTCTTTCTCTGGTCATTACAGAGAAAGTAGGCGACCTCCGCCGGTACTGTCAACCCTTAGAGAGGAAGCCCCACCGCACGATTGCGTACGGACGGCCCAGATTGAGCGACTTGAGTCCGTCAGACGTAGTAAGAGAACTTCTATGCTAGGGCCAATTGATATCATCGAAGTCTTGGCAGCCCAGGAACGGAGTAACGAAGAAGCTGAGGTACGCTTCAAGAACATCAGCGCTGCAGCCAACTTGGAATAGACGGCTGCTGGGGCTCAAGAACGGTTCAAGCTTCCCTGATCGTTCGTCGAGCTTGTCTTCAGCTGGGAGACAACGTGACTTCATCGTTCGAGGTAGAAAGTCAACGTCTAAAGCTTTGAGTGTCAGAACGTTGAGTTGATTTTAGTGGTTGAAAGCAAGTTTTCTGCCTGAACCGCAGAACCGATGTTTTACATGGAAGAAGCAGAACCTTGCATTTGGCCGTGAGTCATTGAAGCAAGAAGCACCGTAGGGGACTTACAACATTAGCGCTCTTGTTCCTGCACGTAACAATCGGTCCACGAGCAAGCGCTGACCTTTATGTTTTATGTATCCTCCTTAATGCCGATCATCTATGCACCGAGCCCATCAATTGCATTGGACGCCCTGGAACTTGGGGAAGCTTTGAATGAAGATTAAACGAGGAAGAGCAGGACACTCCACATCAGGGCTGCTTTCCGGTCTGGACCAGACTCTGGCGATTGACGCCAAAAATTCTTGGTCAAGGAGTTCAAGGAGGTCAAGGAGTTCAAGGGATTCAACAACCATATCTCCTCCTCGAGTCCCGGAGGTTCGACGTCAGAGACTTTGGAATACCTCAGAACCCCGGAATTCAACCATTTGAGAATATGGGAGTACCTTGGAGGCGCAACCAGGGCGCAGCTAGTACGGCACTCCCCACATCAGCGGCCCATCCCGCTGCTCGGCCACTCAGGAACAACCTATCCAGTGACCGTTCAGATGCTTAGACTTGAGTCTTGACACCTACTGACTATCTTCCAAGACCCCGACTCTCAAGCATTCGATTGAAAATCCTGAAGGTACCTTCGAGGCGCAAAACGGCACTCCCCACATCAGCGACCCGTCCCCGGCTGCCGACAACACATTAGTGATCGACCCAAACACTATATTCGAGGAACAACCAAAATCTTAACACCTCGGAATAACCATATCTCAGAACCTCAAAACACAAACGTTGTGAAGTTCTGAAAGTACCTTCGAGGCGCAGTACGGCACTCCCCACATCAGCGCCCCGTCCCCGGCTGCGGACGACACGTTAATGATCGAGCCGCGCTTGCCGGCCGCGACCATCCGCTTCGCGAATTCGCGGCTAACCACAAACGCGCCGCGCAGATTAATGTTCATAACCTCGTCAAACGCCTCAGTGGTCAAGTCGAGACACGGCCCGAGATTGCCGATGCCCGAGTTGTTAACCACGATATCGACCCCGCCCTCAAAGGCGTTCCAGGCTGTCTCAACCGCAGAGAGCGTGCTGTCGTCTTTGGTCGAGTGGAACCTGCGGGGAGCAAAAAGCGGGTTAAGGTAACCGAGTCGGGTGCTCATCTGTGGATAGTATCAAAGGTCAGAAGGGAATGTTTGAACGGCGAAAGACTCTGCTCGTCTTCGACGAGATTGAGGAGAACCTGCGCACAAAAGGCAAGCCCACTTTTCAAACAATTCGTCTTCTTCAGGTCTGCGTTAAATCTATTTCTCAAGCCATTTCTTTCGTTTTCTCTTCTCTTCTTCCATTCTTCAAGCATGTTGTAAGCTGACGAGCTTGATTCGAGTATAAGATGGTGAGATTGTTGTAAGCAAGGAGGAGCTTTACCCTCCATTAGCTAGAGGGTTATAGAGGTCCAGCGGCAAGAGAAGAACTACCGTACGTAAGATGTTTTGATAAGGGAGTTAGAATGTGAGGCGATTAACTGATGAATAGACACAATCTCTGCGCGTGACGCACCTGAACGTCTGACCGTCAGCTTGGAAGGATCAGCGGGCAAATGAAAACAAGAGACCCGATGGAAGTCTTGTACAACATCTACTTTGAAGCAATTTCAAGTAGCGAGTGAGAGCTCCTCGTCGATGATCGGATCAAGGAGACGGGTGTTGCATTCAGGAAAACTAAGAGAATTGAGAGTCTCAAAGTGGATGCCCATCTGAGCAGGTGGGGTTTCTTCGATCATAAATGGCAGATGTTGCTGCGGAGCAAACGTCCAATCTAGACCTTTTTGATTGATCGCGATATCGGAATACCCCTCGAGGTACTCTTTTGACAGCAAGATTACTTTAAGAGATATCTGAGGGCGGCAAAACTGGATTTCGCGACGCTTGATGAAGGCGTTGCAACCGGACATCTGTCCAGACTGGTGGCAAGCGCTTCAACCGTTCAGAAATGGTCAGGTCCCTAGCATCTCATTCCTGGTCGTAGTAGTACAGAAAAAGACAGTTTGATAGCTCTTGCTAGAATTTGCATCAAGTTTGTGATCCCTTCCCTTCATTGCAAGATCTATACAGCAATCTCAGTGGTTGGAAAGACTGCAGATGGGCTCTCAACTTTTTTCATTTAAAATAATGAATCTAACCTGCAGAAAACTGATATCAGTTGACAGAATCCCTGATTATTGTCTTTCCGTTTAGCGGCAGTAATGTTCTGTCAAATGGCAGGCTCAACAGAGTAAGATTCCCAGTCATTGAAGCAATGAGAGCCCTGATAAGTACCCGTGATTTACGCGCTGATGAGCTACAATAGACCAGGCCTCTCCCTTTTGCTGTCAGAACCCATGGAAGGAGAACGTGGACTCCAGTTTTCGTTCTGGACCCCCACACTGCTTGGTATGAGATGACTGGTTACAATCATCCTCACCCGGTCTCTTGGTCGCATGCCCGGGGACGCGGAACTATGTCCATGTACCTTCTATTTGAGCCCTCGGTTTGGATTCAATCGGCCGGTCGAGAGCAGGTAAACAAGGTTACGACGTTACCATCGGCTACGTGTGAGTCACGACTCATGGCAAGTGCCGCGGCGGCCTAGCCTCCAGCTGCTCGCGCATAGGGATACCAACCAGTGTGGGGGTCGAGGATAGAAACTGGAGCCCACGTTCTCCTTCCACTGGTTCTGTCAGGGTTCAAATGGTTCTGAGACTCATATCGCATGCATCGTGAAGAGGATACATTGATGCTCTGCAAGAAGCACCTTCTTGACAAATCTGGCCCCTCTATGATAGGCTTGCCAGCTCAAAGTTCCTTGAAAGCATCTCTTAGTTGTGCTGAAGGGCTGTCATACAGTTGAGCGGCAATGAGCTAAGTATTGAAACCTCCTGGTTCAAGCAGAATGAAGGGAGCTCTCCTTCGCTCAGTTCAAAGAAGCCTGGTGGCAAATGGGTCCGCCAACATGCGGAAAGCTAGCGTACAATGCAGAGGAACTGATTCACCATTGCATGGGCTAAATGATAGATCATGCAAAATCGTATTCGCGAGCAATGGGATCAGAATGAGTCAAACAATGCAATGAGCATGACCAAACAAACCAATGGTATCAATGTGTAGGACTTCAAAAAAGTGGATTTGCACCACTGTGACACGTTTCCTCAGATCTGTATCCATTTGAAGAATGCTGGAAGGGACAGCATCTGGATCGCAAGGGAACCCCTTTCTCACCACTTTGGCGGAGCCCCCCTCGGTCTCAATCTCCGCAGCGACTTGTTCAAGGTTGGCCACATTGCGCGCCGCCAGCACAACGTTGGCCCCCTCGGCTGCCAGCCAGATTGCAAACCTGCGGCCAAGCCCCTGAGAGGCGCCCGTCACAAAGGCAGTCTTGCCCTTGAGTGAGAACAGCTCAGCAGCTCTGGGAGCCATAGCTTGTGCAAGAGGTGGTAGCAGGTATCGACTGATGCCTGCTTGGAACGTGTTTTAGGGGAAGAAGGGTGATGATTGGCGTGGAAGAGGTCTTTTCAAGCAATCACACCACCTTGTGGATCTTGTGAATTTTTGCTCATAGAAGGGTATCTACTTTGTGGCTGCAAGCAGTACATTAGCTGGAAGACTGATCCTTGCTACTCAATGGCCCTGGCCCTGGGTTGTATTAGTAAGTTGTGGCCCTGGGCCTGGGCGACTTTTGCTGAATTAAAGTTGTATAGCTACATAACTTATACGATATTCTCAACCTTGACTACGAACTAGCTGAAAATCCACTTTCCGCCACCATGCATTATGCACGGCCCTCATTCAATGTGACCTTTTCAGCTGATCACGAGTCAAAAGCGGCTGAAAATCTTTGACTGATGCCAACTCACGACTTGGAGTGGATCAAGTTTTGGACACAAAAAGAAGTTTGTGGACCGAAAAGCTCTACAGTGGTCAATGAGAAAGTTGCTTTGATGGGCGACGCACTCAGGCGAAATGCCCGAACACGTCGCCAACGAAGTTTAGGGTCGGCATCTGCGGTTGCCGGGGAGCCATTGATGCGATAGCAATCGGACGATTCAGAGGGTTTGAAGTTGGGGGCTCCCTCTATCAATCGACGGTAGCGAAGGGTTCCGGCCCGCCGGCTCCGAAGCAGCATGCTTTCTGTCGGACTGCTGAAAGAGTCTACTAAATCCTTTAGTGTTCGACATGGTCCATGTACGTCTTTGATAGAGAAAGTACGGCCGGGACGATATGGTTAAACATCGCACGAGAGCTTGACGATCTCTAACCTATACAATCCAGACTTTGGCTCTTACGTACATGGTCGAGTGCGACACAAGGTGAACCCGCAAAACATTTCAGCGCTCACTTGCGAGAAGGAAAAGAGGGCGAACACAGTCGACCTGCACGTATTCATGCTGGATCTGACCTGCATGAGGACGCGCAAAGCTGATTAATGGACTATAGAAGTGTCGAACCTCCGTCCGTTTATGTCAGCATTTAACAAACATAGGGCTTGCTGGCCGCCCGGCCGGTGCACAAATTCGCAAGCGAACTCTAGCCACGGCTAAGGATCAATGCACCATCGACCGAGTATGAAGTTATCCGGACTGCAGCGAGAACTCTGTGACCGTGGGAGAGAGCCGTTATAGTGGCTACTAAGGATGGCTTACGGAATTGTACTCTTGAGAGTGCAGAGCAAACGCAGTCAAGCCGAGTCTTAAAGACAATATGTCACAGCCAGCTTGGACATAAGTTACTTGTTCGTTGCCGCTGTTGTTCGCCCCATGTCGTCGCGCTGTGCCATTGCGAGCCCAAACGCTGAGAACGTGCCCATGGCTTTTGCAACATTCGTGCTCGTCTTAGACTGATCGTAAAGCGCGCGCGGGCCCTTCAGTAATGGATTTGTGATCTCTATAAGCCCCGCCGTAGACCCAATCAGCCGCCCGCGAACCGCGGTGTCCCGTCCAGAACTCGCTATGCTGTGCTTATTCTGGATCACTTGCTCGCGCGCTTTTGTCAAGATTTTCGCAAAGCCTTCGTTGACCCCAAGCTCTTCCCAGAGCTCTTTCTTCCCTTCCCCGTCCTTCTCGTGCCGCTCCCACGGCTTGCCTTCCGGTTCCGGTTCCGCCAGGGAGAGGAACCCCCGGAACCGGGCGTCCGTCGCAGCCTTCTGCAGCCGCCGGTGCGTCCGGAGGAATACGTCCACAGAAACGTCGCGCAGTTTCGAGCCGCGGAACTCGTCCGCTGTCGTAAGAATACGGTGGTTAAGTGACTAGTCAGCGGGTTCAATCACTTTACCCTTTCTTGACTGGAGGTCTCATGCTTCATTCGGTGGTAGGTGTCAGATAAGAGAAGATCTTTGTGCATGAAAAGCGCATGGGCCAGCTTGTGTCTGCGAACAGGTGTTATTGCATCCTTTGAAGGAAACTCAGGAAGAGAAGAGGATCTGTTGGAAAGCTGGGAAAGACAAAGCTTCAAAAGAGGCGCGCGGCGAAGCAAGGAAACACAACTGGGAGTTTAGAAACTTCAGGGTTTAGAAACTTCAATCATGACATGAAAATACGGTTACGGAGGGGCGGAGAGGCGCGCGCGCGCGGGCGCTCACCGGGGTCCCCGGCGTCGGGGTTTCGCGTGGCCGACTGCGCGGCCGCCTCCGCGGGGTCCTCAATCGTCTCGCGCCACTCTCGCCGCTCGAGCGATGACGTGTCCGATCCTTTGTGCTTCACGAGCGTACGCGCTTCGTACACTTCGACCCACACGTCCTTCTTGCCGTTCTGGAACATGTTGTAGCGCACCGATAGGCCTATGGCGCGGGACAGCTTGTTGGCCTCCGTCACCTGCGGGGAGGGGAAGCCAACTTTTAGTGGTTCTTCCACCGGTTGGGCCCAGGTTCCGTGCCGCAAGGCGTCGCCCACAACATGCTGCCCAACATCCACAACCGACCGTCCCCAAAACGGAACTGTGCCGGCATACCCGCCCCGGCTACCCCCTCGACGATGCCCCGCTCCTCGGGTACGTGCCCCACTTGCCCCGGTCCCTGCTCGCCCAGAAGAAGTTAGAATCATGTAGAGGGGGCAGAGTCAATTCAAGGTACTTGAGGCTGATCTACAGTTTACTGGAAGTTGGTATGGACTGTCCCTTGCGTATGGGTTCCCGTCAGCTGTGAGGAAGTTGTCCGTAATGTCGAACCTGTCATTTAACGAGGCCTGCGCTGTCAGATAGTGAGGGTTTTCTTCCAGAGACGAGCCGCTTCTTTGCCAAACTTGGTGATGGCTGCTGCTCTTAAGCGCAGGCATAACTACGATGCTTCAAAAGACAGCGGGATCCAGATCAGGATCAAAGCGCCTGCCGCTTGACCAGGCTTCGTAGTGTTCTAAGGGGAGTGCCTCAGAGCAAGGCCTGCTCAGACTACGCCGACCGACCTTTCTCGTGGTCGTCCTGCATGCAAAGGTTACCGGGCGAATAGGCCAGCAAGTTGTTCTCGTACCGGGCTGTATGACTCCAGTCTTTCATGAGATTGTGGGAGCGCTGAGTTTTTGACCGGGTATAGATGGCATGTAGACGGACAGAGACTGAGGACGCGAAGACAAGACAAGAGCAATACTCTGGTTGAAAATGAGGGTCGAGTCCCTTCCAGGATCTGACCCTTCCGAAAGATTTCACAGATAAAGGGGAGCCTGATTTCTTGTAATACATCAAGCTGAGAGGATGACAGAATCAAGCTGAGAGGATTACACAAGTCAAGCTGAGAGTATAAGAGAAGGCAAGCTGAGAGGATAACGAAACTCAGCCCGGTACGTACCTTTTCGAGCACGTCCTCGACGATATTGGCGTCCCACGGCGTCAGCTGCACGAACTGCGGGGGCGCCATGACCCGCCGCGTGTACGCCGAGGGCGCCTTTCCGGCAGAACTCCGGCTCGACAGCGGATTCCGGTACAGGTCCGACCGGCCGCTGACGGCGCCGCTTTCCGGGGCCGCGTTCCCGAGACCCATTCTGCTGAACGACTCGGACAGGGACGGAACGCAGGGCTTGACGGGCGCCGTCGCGGGCCGCGAGTGGTTTGGAGGGTTTAGGTCGCTCGAGCCGCGGCGCGCGACGCCCGCAGTGAAAGGCCGCGCCGGAAAGGAGGCCGGGAGAGCGCAGGTCTCTGCCTCCGTTTCCAGGCGTGGATTCGAGTCTGGGCTTGAATTGTCGGAACGGACGGAATTTGCGGTGGGCGGAACGATATCTGCGGTGGGCGGAATCCGTACGTCCAGGTTTTGACCGTCCATCTCGACGCCCTCGTTTGCGTTTCCATGAGCTGGCCCATCGACACGTGGCGCCTGACTATTGGTCAACTCGGCCGGGGACTGAGACTCAACCGGTCTGGAGGGGGTTTGGACGTCCGGAACCAAAGGTCTGGCGCTTTGCGTGTCCGGAGAAACAGGTTTGGAGGTTTGAGCGCCCGGGCTTGAGGCAGCAATGCTCATACTCTGCAGCCGCTCTTCGATAGAAGCCATGAACGGGATGTGGCGCGCGGCTCGATGAGGGGATCCGCTCGCAGGACCGGAGTCCGGAGCAGCGGATTCCGCTGGTGGGTTGCAGTCCGCTCGAGCGTCCGAGTCGCATGCCGGATTGCCGGACAGACGGTTTGGCTCCGCGCCTCCAGGCGGCTGAGCCGCACGGTCAGTAGGGTTCTGGACCTCGGGGTTCCGTTCCGCTCCGCTCCGTTCGGTTGGGTTGTCTATCCGCATTCCGGCGGACTCTTTCCGCCGCCGCAGTGGGCTCTCCCGGACGGCTGCCGAGGGGGACCCTTTATTCTGCATTTTCCGTCTGCAATTGAATCGTGAAGAAAGTCAGTCTTGACGAAACTTCCTGTAGGGGCTTTGCCCTTCTGACCTCTCGTCTGCTGATTCGTAAAAAGTTATGCTGACTAACTCAAAGTGCTTCCAGATGAGCAATCTGATTCCGGTTCATAACTATAAGGGCGAGCCCTGACGTTTTTGCTCGGTCAAATAAGAAACATCTTTTGCAACGCCAGCTCCCGCAATCCAACCGACTCTTCCAACGGTGCTGTCCAATGATCCAATGCGTTCTAGACTTTGCAAAGCTCTTCGAGCATCCTTTCAGCTCCTTCCCATGTAAGCTCCCCTTAGCCGAACACGAAATACTTGGAGTCAACGCGGAGAATCTAGAGCCGCGAAGCCACGACTTTCCAAGGGTTCCGCTTCGAGAAGGTGAGGTTGATGCGCAACAGAAGTGCCAGCCTCCGACAAGAAACAACTTGAAATGCATCGGGCGTAAAATTAAGATGAGGGAAGCGTGATCGTACCGTTTATCCGCAACGGACGCGGAGAAAGGCCGTCGCAGATACTTGGGACCAGACAGGTAAGGGGACGTCGTCTGACGGGGGGTTGCCGCTGCTGCAAACTGCGGCTCCTCTCCGTACGGCTGCCGATGATTCGCATCCTGAATGAGGGAGGAAAGTGATGACGTCATGACGCCTCCGTGTCCCGACGTCAGCGGCCTTCTTTGCGCCAATCTCCGAACACCCACTTATGCCGGCTTTTGCAGACGCGTTTGGCATTCACGGCTGGCGGTGGCATGTAATAAAACGCGCTCTTTTTCTGTTTCATCCAATTCCACACACCAGCGCTGCTCCATGAAAGCCCTTCGGCAGCCGAACACACGCTCCCGAGAATGAAGCACGTACCGTATAAGCACTCTGAAAGACGTCCCGCATCGAACACAATCAGCTGACTACACAAATACTTGACATCCTGCACAGATTGTCAACAGTTGCGACCATCTTCTCCGGGACATTGCAAAACCTGCTGATCAAAGACAAACACGACTACCAAGCTTCATACACGGTTAAGCTGTTGACAAACCCTGCTGCACCTTCGTCGCACGACCAGAAGAAAAGGGGCGATTCGGAGCCTTTCACGAGCACCGTGCCCAGATCGGCAACCGACTTCGTTATTCATTGCGAAGGTTAAGGAGCGAACTTACACCTTAGTGACAGAACATGAGCAAAACAAGTGTCGTACCTTTGACGCTCCGTTTACATCGCACGGCTTCACGTCCTGCCACGGCTGCCGTCCCTTGTCTTGCCTCCCCACAACATCCCGCCAATCCAGAGACTCCGTGACTTTTCGAGGGGCATAAGCGGTCGCCGGCCGGTTGCTTATGGGCCCCATAAGCTGAGTGTACGAGCACCCGGGGCTCAGCCAGAAGCCCCAGGCGGCGTGGTCGATCTCCGGCCCGGTGATTGGCCGCCGGGGGGGGACGTAATCGACACGGGGTGTCTCAGGACGGAACTGCAGTGAATTGGAAAAACTTGCTCGAGCTTCCTGACTTGTTTCCAGCTTTTCTGAAGAGTCCCTCAGCCCGTCTGGAGGACATTTCCCGTCGGAAGAAACTTCCTTGTTGGCTGCTGATGGAGGAAGGGTATTGACTCTCCATTGTACGAAGTATGTTCTGGTGAAGTTCGTCAAAGGTCGCATATCAAGCATTGTCAATAGGCGAAATATCGGCAGCCTTGTCTGACAACGTCTCTCCGAATCTTCCCATATTTCAGTAACACGATTGACCAGGGATTGCAATGAGCCCAAATGTAATCGAAGTCCCTCGCTTACCAAGCGCGACTTCAGCTCCCTTGCTTGAACCACACCGGTCAGTCAAGATATCCAGCTTCGAACCGCACTCAAGGAGGTGTTCGCTCCCATCGACTTCACATCGAGGTCTCACCTTCCCTTCCTCTTTGATTCGGTTGGAGACAGCTAACATAACTCTACTGTCGGCAATCTACTCGTGACAGCACGCTTTCGCTGTCGTTCTTGACTTGCCTTCACTTGTTGTCCTCCCGACAAGAGCGTTTGGGACTTACCCTGAAACGTTCGTCCTGTTGCTCAACAGCTCTCCGCTTTCTGTCTGCACTGCTCGGGGTTTGAGGCCTTGTTGGAGCTGTTCGAGGTCGTAGACTCTGGAAAAAGAAACAGGAAAGAGATCCGGAGTCAGGGAATACAGGGCCTATCACTCGAGAATAAGCCTGATCCGTGCCTGTACCACTTTGGGCAGCTTTATCTCCACTTTGGGACTTGACATGCACCCGGCAATCTCAACTCCCTCGCAACCTGATCGGGTCGGGCTAGGATTCAGTACTTCTCACGAGAGCTGCCTGCAAGAACACTCTCTTACCTGTTCTCTCGAGCCAGTTCAACAATCATGATCAAGCTCTGCTTAAGCTAGGATGGTCGACTGTCTGCTACTCATCCTTAAGAGCCATTTTCAATCATGGAAGTCCCCACAACCTGGAAAACAGTATCACCCAGTGCTGTTTTATTTCTTGTTCTCCAGGAAATCTTGGAAAAGCCAAATGGTAACCTTTCTCTTGACTATTCCCACCTTGAACTTATCAGTCGAACCCTTTTGGGAGCTCTTCTTACCTGTCGCCGGCTTTGTTCCTCTAGGTGCTGCTTGTATGCTTGTTCCGAGGCTGCTTTGAAGCTGTCTGTCTCATCATCGCTTGCGCCATCATCCTCCTGACAGAAGATAAGAAGCGGATGCATATTCTGCATCTTCATTGTCCAGAAAAGCTCATAGTTTTGATTGGGAATGTGTGTCCTCTTTGCAGGTGTCTGATGGAGCTAGACACCACATGTAAGACAAACCTGATCAAAGAACCCAGCTCATAGGGCCACACCAGATGTCAGGCTCGAAAGCTGACTGGCTGTCTTCTTGGCTCTGTGAGCAAGGAATCCTTTCACATCTTGATGAATAGGTAAAATGTCAACTAGTGGCCCAATCTGGCCGTTAAAGCAGTTGAACCATTTGCTGATTGAGATCTAACCCACTTCTCAGTACTAGCCTTTTCAAATGCAAGTCTACATACCAACTAGAGGAGCAGGACGCACACAATTGATGGCTCGGCCAGCATGGGGCTTGATTGCAATGGGGCCATGACTGGAAGCATGCCTGGGGCTGGTAAATTGCTGAAGCTCATCCGCTTCTGACATCAAGTCCCTGCCAGACTACGCTGGACTGGGAATACAGCTTCGCATCTTTGCTGCCCCTTGTCACCTCTAAGAACATCTTAAAATCTGGTAAGCCTAACATGACATTTGGCAAGCTACACATTTCTAGCAACAATGAGCAACATGAGTTGCACAGAGGCTTATGAAGAGTAGCCATAAGCCTACAGCTGTTGAACTCGACTGCAATTGATGATATGAAACAGATGTGAAACAAAGTTTTCAGTACAAAGTACGACATCTCCTCGAAGTCGAGGAGTCAGGGTACATCATCAAGTCATTCTAAGCCCTTGACTGCTCAAGGTTACATGTCCTCTGTGGATCGTGCCATGCCCCTTTTACTTCAAACCGACCCCAGCACTTCCAGCCCATCAACTCTCACCTGAATGCCATCAAAGATGTCTTCAGAATGGTCCTCCCGTTTGCCCTCTGCTTCCTCAACCATGGTGTTAGGCTTCTCTATTGCTCCATACAACGACCCTCACACCACATTCCGCTTGGTTGTTTTTCCTTTTCATTGAGTACTGTCTTGAATTCAGCGTGACCTTTGGGCAGGCTACTGATATACATTCAAAGCATCACTTCGCTATGTTCGTATCATTGCCTTCGCTTCGTAGGGACTTGCCCTCTTCCTCTGACACAAGGATCCCTCCAACCAAAGAAACCAAAACGTGTGAACAGCATTTTGGCCCCCAATTGCTTGCACAGATTGCTTCTCTGTGTCACATGAACTTGGGGGAATCGGAAACTTCTGGGCCGTCAGAACCATTCCACAGCAGATGAAAGCTTTGCTCAGAGTACCTTAACAAGCCAAGCTGGAGCCAAGGGACGAAATTAGGGTTTGCTCCATATAACAAGTTTAACGCGAGCGTGCGCGCGTGATTCAGGCCAACGCCTGCCGCAATAACGTCACCTTGGCGGCGCGGCCGCGCGAAGTCCGCGGCGTAGTAATCGCCGCGGCACGCGCAGCCAGACCGGCGCCGGGGGCTCACAGGCTACAATTAAGTCAGAGCCAGGCGGCTACTGACCAAGGTGCATGGCCCACTGTCACGACTCGCAGTGTTGAGTGACAGTCTCGCCCGCAGTTCAGTCTGCATAGCATGCCAACATATGGCTAGCTTGTCCCAAGATGGTGCAATGTGCATGGCATGATGATGGGGCCGGAGCCGGCATGACCATTGTCAGGATTTGAAGATTCGTATGTATTTCACTTTATTCAATTATAGCCGCAATGGGGCCTAGAAAAAACATTTCTCCATTCAATTGGACGTACGTCTTTTCAGATGAATCGGCCTTGAACAGGGAGCCCTTGAACGACGCTGGCCCCATGCGGAGGAGCTCCATGAGATCAAGCAATCCCGCTAAATTCTGATTGATCAAATTTGAGTGGAGGCCGTGAGATATCCTGTCCTGACAAGTTTCAAAACATGAAATGCGTGCATAATGGTCGCTTGCTACCCAACGCATGGTCCTAGCACCATAAGCACCCAAGACGCCTAAACATCATCAGCATGCTTGATTTCTTGGACTTAAGTTGCCACCGAGTCATTCTTGACGAGCTTTTCGTATGCTGCAAGAAGACATAGATCGCACGCTAACTCGGGCTTCAAGCACACATCAAGGGCCTCAGTAGGCTTCATATACGCGACCAAAGCTGCGACCCTCTGATGAGAGCTGCCTTCGACCTCCTTGCATTGAGCACACAGCAGCCGGCGCGCACGAAAGCAACGTCAACCCACATCAATACGTTTCCAATTCAACCTATCGCGTAAGTCTGCGATAACAAAGCGTGCAAAAAGTAATTGTCCTATAGATAGAGGGCCATATAGGAAGTGCTATAAATCAGATCTCGTACGCATTATTGATAAACTAAGTAAAGCTCTGGGAACATTTGCCGGGGGTTCCCTGAGTGCTCCCTTCTGGGCTGACCCGTGAAGGCCTTCACTATCACATGACCCGGAGGAGAGTCCCGACCAGGCAGCCGATAGCAGTGCCAACGGTGTAGCCGAGCGTTCCGGTCAGCAAAGCTCCTCGCACCTGGAAGCGACCAGCAGACCGGAATGGTCAGACAGCAGACCGGAATGGTCAGACCGAAGACTGACCACCCCTGTGTCTTGGGTGGCGCCATGGTCAAACACTTTGCGACAGTCCGATTGCGATTGAAATGTACTAAGCTTGGATGGGTTACACCGTCCACATACTGCTGCGAGACTGTGGACTTTGGCTCGCCGATACCTTACTCACGGATGCTAGACGAGGAGTTCCGGTCAGACGTGACCGTATCGAGGCAACTTCCAACAGCCGAAAGTCACGCCAGTACTTGGAATTAGAAGTCAGAATCAGACGTAAATGGTCAGATTCGTTGAGAGTGCAGACGAATCTATGCGTGACCTTCGGAAATACTTCTCGCCGGACAGTGCCTGAGTCAGTTGGTAAACGACAGGCTCCGACAATTCGGGCTATGTTTCTTCTGTTCTCCTGAACTAAAAGAAGCTTTTAGTTGACCGGCTGGCCAAAGTTGCCAGTTAATAATGTCAACAACGAACGAAGCCGAGTTTCCCACCCTCTCGGCTATCCGTCCGGAAACTGATTGCGTCATTGCCCGCCTTTGACCATCCTCGTCCATATGCGATCAGAAGCAGATTCAAAATTGAGAATGCAGGTGAGGGCAACTGACTATTGCGCTACATCAGCATCCTCATTCCTGTTCTTCAACCTCACCAATTCGACCACCTTTTGGCCGCGACGGTATTACCGCGCAATGAAAGGTAACCCAAGCCACGAGTACAACGAGCAGAAAGTGAGTTTTCGATTGTCCACAAGCGGGTGTGCCGATTCTCACCAGGTCTGGCCACCCTTTGGCCGACGCCATGGCGGCCGCGGTCGCCGGACCGCCCACGTTTGCGTTCGACGCAATCAACACGGAACGGATCGGCAACTTGAAGACCTTAGAGCCGAGGACGGCGATGAATGCCACGTGGACGGCCAGCAGCACGAGGATGAAGATGAGCAGCGGCCAGCCGCCGTTGATGGCCTCCTGAAGGCTTGCCGTTGCTCCAACCTGCGTTATGGTTGAGGCAAATGTAGAGCCAAAAGTTCTTGAGAGGATGGTGCCGAGGGCGATAATGTACTTCCAGATCACATTCTTTCAGAAACTCATCTCTTTTGTAGCGGTAGCGCCCTCACAGTGCATAGAAAGCTTTTGCTCTTAACCACAACTGGTTGAAGGGCATTGATCCTGGGATGAACCCCATCTCCTTGGTAGAAGGGCAAATAACCAACAACGATCCGGGGTCGTTGTCATCAGAGCGGCTTATTACTTCACATATGCGACAATTGCCTGCTGTTTTTACCTGAAAAGAACAACGTGAGAAGAGTCCCATTCTGAGTGTTCAATCGGTAACTTCTGGGTTGTAATGCAGCGACCTGTGCTCGGATTTTGACTACGTACAGATCAGGTATTTCTCCAAAGTGGATCCTTGTCTGGAACCTTTACCGAACAATCTTGCGTCCCAAGTTTACCCCTTTGTGATTGTCGAAAGAAGAAAAAGACGTACCACGGCAAAGAAGACCTGCATCAGCGCGCCGCCGATCATCTCCGCGCCCGCAAACGCCGCAATGTGCGGCCCCGAGTCCCTTCCCCCTGACGTCAATTGACCCACAGTGACAGATATAAGCGACGCGATGACGGCCATAAGCGCCAGCTCCGTACCTGCATACGAGGCGGTACCTTATTGAAGAGCGTAGTCTGTCAAGCGGAAAGATAAAATCGTGCAGTCTTCAAAAGCTGACTGGCCGAAGGCATGTGGACTGCCGGCGGTTGATGGAGGAGGCAAGTAACGTCTCCGGAACCAGGAGTCAAGAATCATCAGTCGCTCTTTGTCAGGCGGGCATCGAGTCTTGAAACCAACGGTAACGAGGCCGCCGTTTGAAGGGCCAAAAGCCCTGCAAAAAGTTTAGCCTTCGTGGAGAAAAGGAGGACAGGTGTCGGTGGCCGGGTTTGAACTGTGCAAACCCCGCATAGAAGTCATTACGCTTGACGGTTTGGTATTGCTACACCGACGTCTAGTGTGCTTCCTGAAAATCAAATGTACCAAATGTGAGCTCAAAGGGTAACGTCACCCAGTTGTAAGCAGACAGTCAGGTGACGTAACCTGCTGATTGGAAGGAGTAATGTCACGGCGAGTCCTTTTCACAGGGTGACGTTACCTTCCAAAGCCGTACAACTGCCATTGGAATTAGTGACGAGAGCCTGGCTAATGTCGGTGTAGACTATAAAGTAGCACAAGCTAGATACATGATACAAGCATTCCAATCTTGTGCTAGCATATGCATCTTCTCGTTTTATACGGCACGAGATTATCCGCTCTGCCGTCCTGTCCCCAAAGCAATTCAGCATGCACATGTGATAGCAAAGCAATCAGTTAAGAGAGAGGGTGGTGCATTGACAAAGGAGGGAGTTGACAGCCCTCCCTCTCTTGTCTACTTGCCTTTCTCTTTGACAATTGACTATAGTCCTGATTAAACCATTCCCTGTCGGACATAAACGCCCAGCGTTTGAGTCCGGCCATCGACGCTCCATGTAACGCACTATGACACATGAGCTCTTATTATTCTCATGTTGCTATTTGGGCCCAATCATAAAAAGTCTGCCTTATAACACTCCAATACCTCGTACACGCAACCCAAGCCTCCCAAACTCACTCAGTTCAACCAGCCAGCTTTTACCATTCCGGGTTTCAAGCTAGTACTCGCACTCAAGTTGCAGATCAACCACAAGTTCCGCTCTCTGGCGTGTCCAACTAGCGGGTCCTGCAATCCAAAGCATACCTCCGGCCTTCTTGGACAGCCTCGACAACGATGCTCAAGTCAAACGCAGAAACGATTCACGAACTTTGGAGCAGTCTTCGTTTTCTCACCCGCAAACGCCGGTGGCAAGGCGCTCGCTAGCGCCTGGCCCAGGCAACACGACCCCGCAGCCGCCGCCAACGACAACGACACACTTTCCGCGCTCGGGCGCGCGCGCTCTTCCTCAGTACTTGGGCGCGCGTGCTGTTCATCGCTATCGCCCATCTCGCCACCAATTTCGCCGGTCCCAGACAACTGGACGTTCTCCCGAAGCCGTTCCGCTCCGTTTCCATTTCCGTTTCCGTTTCCGTTTCCGCCGTCGTTTCCGTGTCCATAAGCCTTTCCCTCTTCGTACCCCACACCGTTCGTTCTTTCGCTTCTCGTTTCGTATCCCGTTTCGTATGTTGTTCCGTTTCCGGCTCCGTTTCCGCTAGATCCTGCGTTCCGGCCTGAAATGCTTCGCTCCGCTAGTTCCGTGCCACTTACTGAGCCCCCATCCCCAAACCTTCGAACCTCTTCGGTAGCGACTCCGCTTTCGCTGCTTCTCAAAAACCGTCCGCTCGGTTCGGCCCGGCTGCGTGTTTCTGCTTCGTCGCTGATCGAAACCCGCTGTGAATACGCTCTCTGCAGCCTGCCCAAACTGCGCCCACTATCATCTACGAGCCCGTTCTCACCGTCCCGTCCAGAAGATGCCACGTCACCGTCATTCTGGTCCGTTGATGTGTTCAATTGTCTTTCTTTCAGCGACACAGCTGTTTGGTTCACTGCGGCAAACAACTCTCCGCCGAACGCTCTTTCGGATTGTACAGACTTTTCGAACTGTGCCCTTCTTGCGTTTTTATCGTCGTCTTGCTGTCCATCTGTTCCTGTGGGCCAGCTCATGAGCACTCCAAAGTACGCGGCCATCGCGAGGTTGTCGGCAGCCATACCTGAAGTAACGAAAGAGAAAGGTTAACGAACGGGGGCAAGGACAGGCTCCCGCGAGGAGAGGTCTATTCTCGGCTGCAAAATTGACGTAGTCGAAAGGGAACAATAACGAGCAATAAGTAGCGTTGGCAGCATGCCCAGGTTTACGAAAATGACCTGACGAGGATTTGGGATTGAAGAGGCTGAATCAAGGCTCTCGCTTCATGGTCGTCCACTATCGACGTCGAAACATTCTGTTGACCCACTGCTGCCAAAAACGGCCCGGAACCAACTCGGAACGCCTTCGTCATAGCCGCCGGTCATTCGAACAGCCCCCGAACATAACAAGGCCGTTTCACCGATCCCCCAATCACCCGCAGCCTTGCCCCCAGAGAAATAAGAGTGCAAACCTAGCCGTCAAAGAGGCCCTCGAACCCACTCCTAAGACCTGCTCCTTGGCGGCTTAGTTAATCGGATCCCGCTCACGTGATTGGGCTCTGAACCGCCGATGCAAAACATCCTCAAGAAATCCTGAGAATACACCACCGAAAAGAAACAATATTTACCAGCTCCTGAAAACGTCCTTGAAGCAACCGCAAGCACCTGCGCCATGGCCGCAATGTGAATGGACCCTGGTGCCTCGAACACAAGTATCTCCGTCCCGTAATCCCTTTCAGTAAGCCCCCAGTAAGGAATTTGTCACGCTGCAAAGTTGCTGTACTCGCCTCGCCAGAGGCTAAGAGGCTCCTGAAGCGATCCCCAATGCCTGGGAGCTGTGGCTGCGTGGTTGACTTGCTCCTGCCCGTGCCTCGTACATAATGTTTTTGCGCAAAGCCACGTCCCCAAACCCCGAAGAAATACAAAAGTACCCTCGAAGAATCATTGCTCCTTACCAGCTGCTAAAGAGGCTCCCGAAGCGACTCCCAGCGCCTGCGCCGCGGCGGCTCAGTATGATCGGACTCCCCCACGTAGCTCAACACAAAAAACTCCACTCAGAGGCCACATCCGCAAAACTCAACAAACAGTGCGTCACCCTCGGAAGATCTTCTTCCCATACTTACCAGCTGCTAAAGAGGCGCCTGAAGCGACTCCCAGCGCCTGTGCCGTGGCTGCGTAGTTGATCGACCCGCCAACATAGCTTGCGCAGAGGCACGCCGCCATCTTCCAGCCGTCAGGACCCATCCACCGCCCAACGCATGCAAAAGCGATAATGGTCCCTAAGACCGTCCCCAAGGCGCCGATGACGAACGCCTTGAAGGTCGTGCCTGCATCGCTGGGAAGCTTAGCGGATTTCAGGTGCTGTGGGGTGAGGAGGGGGCTACGTACAGAAGTTTCTACATCAAAGAGCGGATTGGATGTGGTGCATAGGGGATTTTAGCCACTTCCACTGGTCCAGTCGGGGGAGGAGTTGAGAGGACGAGTTTACAGACACTGCTGGAACGCCTAGTTGTAGACTTTGAGGGCTGCCAGGCTTCGAAAGGACCCATGAACATTTGACGTGTAAGCTCCTGTGGTGTCCCCTTGATACACCACAGGAGCTTACACCACAGGAGCTTAAAACTGGCGTTTGACGATTAAGACTCGACTCAATCTCAAAGATAAGTATATTTTCGTTTAGGATGAGCCTGTGTTTCATCTTCAAGCAAAGTAGTGTGTTCCATCCGGAAAAAGAGAGTCGCTTGAGTTTCAAAAGTTTCATATTACTCCAGGTCCTTGCCGAAACTGAAAGCCCTTCACTCAGAAGCAAGTTTCCCGGCGGGAAACAAACTGGTTCACCTCAACACAGTAACATCATCGTGATTGACCAACTGAGTTTTGAAGAACAGAAGCATATCCGTCGCGAACGTGATATCGTCCATGCAAAACTTCAAGCTCAAACTAACACTGTCCCATACCTGAACACCTTCCTTACGTCCGTCTCGAGCAGGTAGAAGCAAACCGCGAGCGGCATGATTTGGGACCATACTAGTTCGAATGTAGGGGAGGCAGTGGGGATAATCCCTGACCAAGAGAGGGCGATGGAGATGCCCATCGTCAGCAAGGGGGCCGAGACAGAGGCGCCCCATTTCGTGCGGTTCTCAAGGACCTGGTGCAGAGAGAGTGAAAGCGTTATGTACTTTATCAAACCTGAACTGATGAACTTTCTCGGCCTGTCGACTTCCCTTCCTATTGGCAGGTAATTGTCTCCTCTTCTGATCCGTCGTCTGACTGGCGGCCTTACATCATCCTGACTGGCGCGCTGAGCGGAGGTAGCAAAGGCAGGCGCGTTCATCTTTTGGTTAGTTTGAGCAAGGAAAGATCTGATCACAGGCCCCACAAGGAGGGGCAAATGCCACGGGCAACTCATTGTGACATAAACTCGAGGACCTTTCTTCTTGGCGCCCCGACTGGCATTCCAGAGAAAGGATCGGGTGCAGTTCCGCAACACGGTTGGCTGGCAACACGTTTGATTGGCGCTCAGATTAATTTGATCTAGGCCCACAGAATAAGGATTTTTCATTGTCAACCTCGTTATCAAACAGATGCCTTCTCTGCAGATTGTAGAAAGAAGAGAAAATCTACCTGTCCCGCAGCAGCGGCCGCAGCCAAGACGGCCCACAGAGTTGCGCCAGCTCCAGGCCCCACAAGAGGCCCTGCCACCGCCATCGCAGTCACTGCCCGGGGCTTTCGCCTTGCCGGCACCCCAAAAACAGGGCCTCTTAAGGCAATCAGCCCCCCACAAAGGTTGTTTGAGCCCAGGCTGCTGAAACATCTGACCCCCTGGGTACTGCATTTAGCTCTCGATAGGGCCACATTGCACTGGAGATGTGTACTTCGGTGACACCGTCGGCGAGTGCTTGAAGAGCTGGAGTGTTTCCTAGTGGTTGTAGATGGGTTTTGCTGGAGCAGTGGGTCTGGCGGAGCGATGTTGAGCGGGCGGGTGGCTAGTTTCAAAGCTGTGTCCCTGTTCGGGAAGAGTGCGCCGGCGGTTGACCTGCTCAGCAGACAGCATTGAATGGCTGACTCTACCGCCATCGATCAGCCGGTGATAAACGCACAGCAGTGGAAGAAAGCTATGGCTTCCAGCGGACCCCAGACTCCTTGAGAGAGCAACCACCTGCATCCAGTGATCAATGCTGTTCACAAATACGAGGACATGATATTGACTTACAATGCTTGTGCCTGCAGAACCGAAGCCGCTAGAACACTGTGGGGCTCTAATCATCCACGCCTGTTGAAGCCAGACTAGCGTGACACCTTTGGTAGCACGCGACTATGACATAAAAGAAGGAGCTTGTATCCTTCGGTTAGACTAAATGTTCCATCTTTTTCTCCCCGCTCTGCGCTACCTGAATCATCCGTCCTTTCCACCGGATGTTCCTGTCGTATTTGTCTTCTCTCATGCTTCTGCATGCAGTCATTTCTCCTGCAGGCTCAGCAAAGCGCGGTGCCCATGCAGCTTCTTTCAAGTTTCAACTCTGCTGCTCGGTGACTTCATCGACGGTGCAGAATCTAGGAAGAAAACAACGAACGGTTGCGATAGCGTACCTGTCCAAGACCCACACACAATCTTCTGCTTTCTGTCCGCGTTTATATGGCTAGACTTCACAACTTTTTCGTTCTTCGGAACACTCGATAAAATTGGAAAGATACAGAGAAGATTAGCATGGCCCCTGCGCAAGGATGACACGCACAAATCGAGAAATGGTCCAAATTTTTTTCCTGTTCAAATCCGCGAAGATTTTGCTGTTTGGCATGAAGCTTATTTGTGCCATTCGCTCTCAGGCTCTCAGGCTATGCGAAAGGTCATCCGGTCACCGGCAGATCAAGTGCCGGTTAGGATCCACTAGTTCCAGGAGCTAGCTGTTTGCATCGCGTTTTGGGGGCAACTGTCTTTTGTTGCTACCCCAACAAACGAACTCGTCTATTTCAGAATCTGTTTGTAACATCGAGCTTGTGGCAGAAAGTTTCTACAAGGAATCTGGAAGATCGCATCGATCGCCGATTACCTCTTCGAGTGACTCGACAACCCCTCAACGACGAAACTCACTCCACCGAAATATGGGTTGCGGCGTCAAACCAATGCTTTGTGCTTCGCTGACCAAGTATTGACCGCCAAAATCGGTTGGAACCGTGGCATGACTCAGTGACATCTTGGCGTTTCTGCGCCAGCTTTTCTTTTGACGTGTGTTCAGCCGACTATTTTCTTTGATTGATACGAATTCCAGCAAACGAAGATCATGAAGCCAGCTTTCAGGCTCTTGAGAACGGATCAGAACATGCTTGACAGCAACTACTCATGGAAGACGAGCGCCGAGACGAAGTCATCAGTCAGTAATTCGTGCTTCAAATTGTCATGGCATATTACACGAGCAAGAGTTGAGAGGACGTTTCCGCTTTGCAACATGAGCCGTTCATCAGATTGAATTTTGGACCATCACGTCAGAGCGTGATGCAAAGTCGTATGCTTTGTTGCATTCGGAAGCTTTGAAGAACCTTGAGACTCGCGAGCTGGCAGTACACACAAGAGTAGAATGAGGCAGCTCATGTGCATAGCATGTTTGAATGTTTAGATCCAAAACCAAATGTCCAAGCCCATCAGAAGACTCTTCTTTCTCTTCAGAAAGGAAAACCGCGGACACAGATCAGTATCTTCTTCCAGATAGACAATGTAAAAGTATCTCAAAAGGACGACTCGCCCTTAACCCTTGTTGTATAGCGCAGAGACCCGCAGAAAAGATGAAAGACCTGAATCATCATCACAATAGGATCAGGTCCATTGCTATTGACAAGAATTACCCGGCCGTCCAGCCCAGAATCCAAATCTGCGTCATGTACAAGTTTCCATCACGCTTCAAAGCGGCACTGGCATGAGACAGATTGCGACCGCCTTATTCACTGCCCGACTAAAACGTTTCTCCTCTGACCTGAAGGCGAACGTAGCTAAAAAGCAGGCGCTCAGCTCTCTATGGTTCAAAGAGCAGAAAGTTTGTGCCCAGATAGTGCTATATTGTAGTATCCAAAAAACACGGTCGGCACTTTGAAGAATTGGCTAATCTCAGTATTCATTTTTTGGTATCCTTGGGCGCCAAAACCATACCCACACTCGCTCTGCATTGACGCCTCAAAGTCTCGCTTTATCTCCAAGGAATCAGCTCTTTATACAAACAGCTACACTTATTGGACGCCTTTGTTCGTGCTCCATCAGAAGGGTTCCGGGAACAAAGCTCTACCTGCTTTTCCTCTAGAAAAGTCCCCCTTCCCCACGAAGAAAGAGCTTTCTCTTTGGAGAGTACTCCGCGAAGCCATCCAGCCCATCGCCTACCTCCTCCCCGACTTGCAAAGTCTCTTCACATACTCCCACCTCCCCCCATCTTCCGCTATCTCGAAACTCAATTCCCGCAATTCTGGACAGCCTACAGGTAGCTGTTTCTGCTGGTAGATCCATTGCAGACTCCGCTGCTTCGCCTCTTCGGTTACTGGATTATCCATCCGGACGTGAAGCTCTCGCAGTTGCGGGCAGTCTCTCTCAAGCATCGCGAAAAGGCGACGCCGGTTTGAAGTCCTCAGAAGAGAATTTGCGCCAGTAGAGCTCGAGGGCCTCCAAAGAGCTTGGGAAAGAGAAGAGAGGAGCTTCCATCATCAGTGGTGTCTGGCGATGTCCATAGCTTATCCCGCTACCGTGATACAAGGTGGCGCTCAGTTGTCGAAGGCTGGGAAGACTGGCCACAAGGAAAGCCCCTTTAGGGACTACGTTTTGATCACACGAGTCCAAGAAGACCCAAGGAAGGGGCTCCGCAGTTCCGCAAGGTTCAAGCTTGCTAGTTTCTCGTGCTTCACGCGTGGATCGTAGTGTACATTACACCGCCCCAGGAATAGGCCGTCCAGGGTCAGGGCCTCAAGCTTGGGAAGGCCTTGCAGGAAGCTGACGACGGTGTGCTCTTGTCGAAACTCAAACCTCGTGATGGTCAGTCTCTTGAGGCTAGTCGCGCACTTAGCGATTATCGTTTGTGGGAACTCTTCTTCCCAAATCCTGCAAAGTCTTCTTTCCCGCTTCTCACAGAAGGACCCGTCAATCTCGGCGTCTTCCCAAGGAAAGTCGGTGAGAATCTTCAAGACCGAGAATGCTTCGCAGCGCGTTTCTTCTTTGATTCGTTCAAAGCTTGTGTCTGTCATTACCAGCTTTGATAAACCTGGGCGCAGGCTGAACTCTTTCAAAAGGATCAGCCCTTCAGGAAGCTTCGAAGTTATGGCAGGGGGCACCCACTGAACCTGCTCGTCAATCTGCTCGTCATCCGCTGTTTCTGAGTCACCATCTGACTGCTCTCGCACCCAATCAGAAGGCGCCACGACCAGAGTTTTGCTGCACCGTCGCGCGGATTCGCGCAGACCTCTGCTAGCTCGCTCCAGCGCTCGAAAACCCTTTGGGCAGCTTTGCCGCACCTTGTTCGTGATGATGTCCAAAAGCTCTGGAGGAAGCCGGTCGACCATTGTTGCGGACTCTGAGGGCATGGCTTCTGAATGCTGATACGGTGCGCAAGCGTCACTTTGGCACGCCCTCTTGAGATGAGAACATGGGAGTGTAGAGGGAAAGCCCAAATCTGCGGGAAAACAATTTCTCTGCGACTAGCTGCTAATGTTGTCGAGCGCCCCTTCAAATCAGGACCTGACAGCCACGCAGACGCCTGCTTAATGTTGGCGGCCTCTGAACTCAACTCATGGCAGCACTGCGCGAAGCTTATCTTAGCTTTCCGTCAAGAGAAGCTGCTACAGATGCAATAAGAGCCGGGAGGTTCTGCGCAGTGCTTGAGCTTCCTTCATGTCCGAGTCGATACAGAGCTTTCATAGGCTCCTCCTAGACAGGGTTGACAGTGAGACTCTCGTCTGAATTACGGCCCATCTAAACAGCCAGAATTGCTGGTCGAGACATTCGAGGGATTCTAAATAACATCAGTAGCATGAAGTCGCATGTCATGCACCATAACTTGACATCAGCATACCTCCACCAACTCGATCGATGCGAAGCGCCCTAGTGCGCGCGCGCGCGCCGGCCGACGGGCCGGGCCGCGGCGCCTTGACCTTCATGCACGCGCGCATATTGAATCCGCCTTTTCGTTGAGATCCGCATATGTAGTTCGAGCCAATTATAAACGCCTAGATCATTGCAAAGCAGTCCTGGCGAAAAGTGCACACATTATATGGACAACGTGAATTCCTCCGGATGGAAACAACAGTGCGAAAGGTAGAGAGGAAGGGCTAAGGTTTTTTAAAAGGACAGCAGACGTCTCGCTCCACTGGAGCCCTGGCTTATTTGCATGACTTCGGCATTCGTTTCTGCAGTTCATCTCTATGCTGTTCCACAAGGTTTAATCCGTGCTCTTCTCAGCTTCTTCAGGTCGGTTTGAGGCCCTCGTACGCATCTCAGCAGTCAAGATGACGCCAGCAGGGATTTGGATAAACAGACTTTGATGTGTTGAGAGCACGAACCGTCTAAACCAGGCAAAAGGGGGAACATGGACCATTGGAGCCCTTTGCCTTCAACTCGGCAAGAGTGCAATAGCTGCTAACTCGTAAAACTTATTCACATGAAACGGACAGCACAAACCCGTTCAAGTTCGGTGATGATTTTACGCACGCTCTCCAGCACTTAAAACACAATTGGAGCAAATCATTAGCTCGGGTTGTAAGAAGAGGTGTCCAGATCATTAAACTTTCGAACGGTTGAGCTACGTAGTTTGAGCAAGTGCGGAGATGATTGCATTCTTGAAGAGGAAGCCGTTCATCAAATTGAGGCTCTGAAGCGGATCGTACATGAAGCAGTCTAATCTGTAAGTATCATATTCATGCCACAAGCATGTATAGTGAAAGCTGCCCCAAATCTGCATGTGGGCAATATTTCGGAAGTATAGCGAATAGAATAGATTGCCCAGGACCATTCTCCACCTATTCGGGTGACTTACAACTCCGAGAGTGTGATGTCGAACTGGACGGTTATTCAAGCCACCATGACAAGAAAAGGTCGGACTGACGACTAGCCCAACATCTTCATTGCGTCCTGTGCTTAGCTAGGCAACATGCAAACAAACAAAGTACTGCAGAGCTTTCGATCTGACAGAAGCCAAGTATTAGTAGTCGAAATAAGCATCGGCATGATGTCCTTTGGAGCCACCAGGCTGAAACGGCTCTTGGGTTATCTATTTTGTTTCAAAACCGATAGACTCTGCCACAAAGGGTTGGACCAACAAGTATTTACAAAGCATTTCAAAACAGTATCTCTTTCAGGACGTCTGAAGCCAATGGCACCGAGGTATTCTTGAGTGTTGCCAAAAGAATCATGTGCTAACAGCCTAAGACGGCTTCGTATAGAATCTTGATGTCTCATTGACCATCTTTTATCTGCAAAAATTTGTATGTACAAGAAAATCGGCAGCTTCTATTCTCCTTCCATCAAAAAGGCAGTTTGAGAAGAACTTTCCCATTGCTTCATCCTCCCCTGAGCAGACATCTGTTTTTGATACACTTTCCAACATCGGTCTTCTCTCGCCCACAGCTCGACGCCCTAAGATGCCTGGCTTTCACAGCAATCTACTGCCTACAAACTCTCTTGATGCACTGCCACTCCCCCGGCTTCTCTTCTATCTCGAAACTGACTGCTTCGAGCTCCGACAGCCCTTGTGGTATGCCGCTCTGCTCGCACATCCATTGGAGGCTCCTCTGTTTTGCCTTCTCATTTTTCGGCGTGGGGATCCTAAAGTGGAGTCGTTGAAGCTGTGGAAAATCTCTTTCTAGCATGAAGTAAAGCGAAGAGAGCCTAGTTTCCTGGTCACGGGTGAAGTAGCGCCAGTAGAGCTCCAGGACCTTTAGTTTGGTTGGAAATGAAAAGCCCGGACTGTCCACAAGCAGACACGGATGTTTCTTGCGTTTCGATCCGACGTAGTCATAGACAGTCGCAATCAAGTGCTGAAGTCTGGGGAGACTTAGTTTTAATGATACGTACGCGTTCTCAGGGACCAACTGCTGATCCGAGGGGGCCATGAAGAAGCCACGATTCCGGCAGGCAAAGTCTGCGACGTCCAACGTCTTCAGGCATTCGTGCTTCGCAAAGCTGCGCACCAGGCATTCCGGGTAGCCTCTTAAGTAGAATCCTCCCACCTTCAGAGTCTCGAGGTTAGGAAGTTTGTGCAACAAAGGTGTGATACCCTTCATTCCCACGAAATCAAAGTCTATAAGGATCAATTCTTTGAGGCTGGCTGCAGAACGGAGGATTATCTGCTCCTCCGGAAACCCTTCTCCCCATTGGCTCCTCAGAAAAGTTCTGCGGTTCTCGCCACGACATAGTCCGTCTATTTCAATGTCCCTCCAGGGCATGCAAATCAGTGGGTCCAAAATGGAGGAGTTGCGACCCGCTCTGAAGCATGTGATTCTCTTGACCACCAGCTTGGATACCTGAGCACACTGGCTCAACTCTTGCGACAGGATCTTCTTCGGAAGCCTCGATGTCTTTGATGCGCTCTTTGAAGTCGCTTTCTGACGCACAAACAGACCGTTCTTGCAGCGCCTGGAAGGCGTCAGGATCAGAGCCTTGCTGCACCGCTGTGCGGACTGACGCAGACTGCGGCTGGTTCGCTTCAGGGCCTGGAAGCTTTGCAGGCAGTCGCAACGGATCTTCTCCGTGATGATGTCTATCACATCAGAAGGAAGCTGGTCAAAGCGTGATCCGACCACTGCTGGCGCCATTGCTCTTAACTGCTTATCGAGGCGCGCAAATAGGGCCGAAAGATAAGAAGTGCGTCAAAGCTAGAGCAGAAGTGGGGTTTTCCAATCAAGACCTGCCCAAAAGGTTTGAAGAGCTCCGCAGTTTTGGAACCGCGATGCGGCTATAGGCGCAAAAGCGCGCGCTCAAGCGGAGAGGCGCTCACTGTTGTATGGACTCTTATCTTTAAGGTCCGTTGCACGAAAGATGACCATAGGCGCGCTTTCTGCTCTTCTTAGGGTGCAATGGAAGTGATGCAAAGAAGCAGTGTCTTCGCTTTTCAGCACATCTGACTGGACCTTGTCAAGCATAATAAGCGGATCGTCAACCTCAGAAGTTCAGGAGAATCGTTCAGCGACTTCTCCGCTTATCTCTGGCCATCTAAACGGCTGATCTGCATGCATGAGCCGGCGCAATCCGTATGTCAAGCCTGTGTCAAGCAGCACATCATGACACTGCGATAAAATGAAACCGTTCAAAGATGATGTCATGCAAGATGCTCGACTGCCTCGACTAAGCTTTAGTCTCAAGTCTAAAGTAAACCCAGGCATCAACACGAATCAACTTCGGCAGAACGTCTCCCTGTTGCATAGCTTTCGTTGACGAGAATCGCAGTGGCTGCAGCTACCAAGCTGCTTCTGGAGCAGAAGAGCGTCGAATTCAAAGCTTTACTCCATGAAAGCGCCTGGCTACTAGCCGCGAAGAAACGATAGGTGTATTCTTTTCTGAAGGTTCAGCCTTGTCTTCAAAGCGGCCCGCTTCTCAAAGCCCCAGCAATCTTGAAAGACGATTTGATCAGCGCACCTTATCGATATCTAGGAGCCATGGCGCCGGCGCTAGAAACAAGCTTCGACCCTGCTTCCTTCTGAGCTCTTGGACATGATCACAGAAAAGGTGCGGCAGAGCTGCGCAAAGAGCTTCCAAGCGCTGGAGCAAACCAGCAAAGGTCTGCGTGACTCTGCGCGACGGTGCACCAAGACTCTGGTCGTGACGCCTTTGAAACGGGCGCGGGGTTTGTCAGCTTGTGAGCGAGGAACAGCGGATGGCGAGCTGATAGATGGGGCACTCCCCGTCAACTTGAAGCTTCCCAAAGAGATCCTCGTAGAGGAGCTCAGCCTGCGCGCCGGTCTAATCAAGCTGGTGATCACAGACACAAGCTATCGAAGCGAGGAAGAGCACTGCAACTTCTCGTTTCTCAGAATATTGACCGAGGTTCCCTGGGAAGACGTCGAGATAGAAGGGACCTCTTGTGGGCAGCGCTGTAGAACCTCCTGTAGAACGACGTGGGAGGACGAGTACCCAAAGAAGATAGTCTCTGCGTGTGCAACTGGCCTCAAGAGACTGGTCATTACAGGGTTTCACTTCCGGTTCGAGCGTACTGTCTTCAGCTTCTTGGAACGCTTTCCCAAGCTCGAAGCTCTGACCTTGGAAGGCTTATCCATGGCACGCCATGATCTAGATTACGACTTCGTTGTGAAGCACGAACATTTGGCGAGCTTGAACATCGCAGGCTTGTATTGCCCTTACCTTGGAGTTGGAGTCTTCCTTACCCCGGAGTATCAACCCGACGTAGACTTCCCATTTGCTCTCGTCTCAGCAAACCTCCCCAGTCTTCGGCACCTGAGCGCAACCGTATACGATGCCGGTAGTAGGATGAGCAGCCGTCGGATGTGCCCAAGTCCACTGTTGGTCAATATCCCTGGGTTTACTTTCCCAAACACTTTACGGGTTCTAGAGCTCTACTGGCGCCACTTTTCTTACGTGGACTTCAGACCCGCGTCGTTGTATGAGATGCTCGAGAAAGACTGCCCCCAACTGCAGGAGCTTCATGTCAGGATGGATACTCCGTCGTCAAAGAACGCAAAAGAGCGGACTCTAAAATGGGTCTCCGAGCAGGAAAAACCACTGGAAGGGTGTCCTGAACTGAGGGAACTCACTTTTGAGATGTCGGAAAACGGGGGAAAGTGGGAGTGTGTGAAGACACTCCGAAGAATCTGCAGGTCGGAAGAGGGAGCAGGCAGCGGATCACCTCGCGAAGTACGTGCGAAACGAAGAGCCCTTTCTGTTTCAGGAAGCAACGAATGAGAGTCTTAAACGGCCGGTTTGATGCAGATCTACAAAGGGTCCGGAGTAGTGTCTTGGTTTGTTTGCACGTACAAAACTTACGTACAAACGTACAAAACTTTTCGGTACTGTACCGAAAAGTGTTAGAGATCCAAGTACTAGCTCGTTGCAATCAGAGCCGTTTTGTAAATAGGAAGCCGTTAGCGTGGGTGTTTGTACATGATAAGACGACCTCTACTAGGAAAAGACAATGGTGAAACTCAGCGAGGAGGGTCCTTTGCAAATTGTGGGCAGTGGATTCCGCTCTTAGGAGAGCAGCTGCTTTGCTGCTTTCGCCGTCTAGAAAATCAGCAGGTTGCATCGGGCATCGAAGGCGGTCTTGTCTCGTGTCAGTGTTCCTTTCGATTGTGAAGCGAACAAGCTCAAACTTGCAGTACCGCGTTAGCTTTGTACCAATTCTGTCCGTTTGGTTTGAATGATTTCCGACACATTTCGATTCTGAACTGCTTCAAGCGCTTGCTCATATCGATGCAGACTGCGGAACCCAGGCTTTGTTTGAGATAGAAATGTGTGTGCCAGCACATGCAGCTACCTCTACTCGTTTCACTCACACGATGCGGCCAGCTTGCGACTCTCTGCAATCTTAGTTCTGATGAAAGCTTCCGACTGTGAAAAGCACACACGTAAGTTCATGTGCGACGTGCAAATATTCAATCTCAAGAAATGGTCTCCGCCAAAACTTGTGTCCACTCTTGCTCGCGCTATGTACGTACATTTGATACACGAATGGTATCCTCGCTCATTACAAACAAATCTTCGTCGCCCAACTTCTTTACCCGTGACGCTGTCAAGCATGTACCAGCTCTGCATGAACTTCGGGGAGCCAAACTAAGTGGCCTACATCTTCTTCGTTCATGATGAAGTTGGAGTCAGCAAGGACAGCTTTGTTCAGCTCGTAATCTGGTACTCGAGCAACGGCTGGCGGAATCCGCTTGATGGTGTAAGCTTTAACGATTGCCTTCTTCTATCCACTACTAGCTCAACGCACCGGTTCACGTTTCAATCGATCCTTGGCTGGCTGTAGCAAACTTAGCGCCAACCTGTCGCTGTGCATGGCGATGATGACGTCACATGGGTCACTGCCACACCGACCCGCTCATGAATCCGTGGACAGTTTAAAATAAGTTTACTGGATCATAGCATGTAAACCGTCAGGTTCCCGATTGTCAAACCCCGGATCTTATGGGGCCGTATATCAAGGAGTTCAACGCGCAAGGATCAGAGCGCGGCACATGTTTTGCAGTTTTGCCAGATGATCGACCATGGCACTACGAGCGCGCAGCTCCGCAAAGTATACTGTCACACTGTCATCATCACAAAGCTGTGATTGTCAAGTGGAGATTACACAACATTTCTGATGCAATACCTTTGAGAGGGACGTGCTCAAAAATGATCGAGGCTTACAAAGACGGGCTGTATTACATCAAGTGCAAACCTGTTGGGTTGTAGCTAAGAAAGGGTACCTAACGCAAAGTTAAGCACTGTAGAAACGTACTCTTCTCTAACCTTAGTGCCTCTAGGTGACTGATTACAAACTTCGCAACTTGTCTAACTCGCAACGGGGCAGCTCCCTCGTACTCGCCGCTTGACTGGATCAGCTACACGGTATCAGGCAAATCGAACCGCACAGAAACGAATGAATGTTTTGCGTCTCAGCTAGTGTCCACAACCGACCCTCCCACACACCCGGCGCCGCTGCATAACCCCCCCAATCCCGTTCCAAATCTACTACCGTTGCGCGAGGCTGTAAATGATAGCAGACAGCCCGTCATACCTATTCCTCAACAACTTGAAAACAAAGTCGAACACCCCGAGCAGGAGACCCATGTACATGAACGAAACATTAACGACGACCATCAGAAACTTGACCCACGTGAAGTAGCCCGCGGCGGCCGCCACCTTGTGCGACAGCGCCGTCCCGGGATTGCTCATGGCGTAAAACACCGCCGCGTTTTCGAGCAAGTCCCACGGGAAAACTGTGTATGCAAGCAATCCGATCCAGCTCGGAAACATGTTCCGTGGGATCCGGGCCCAGAACTGCGACCACACTACCAGGAAACCCAACAGCTGGGAGTAAAGCACCGTATACACTACTGGGAAGAAGAAGTCGAGGGCCATGTAGCACTTGTAGATTCCCCGTCCGGCTTCCCCGAGAATATTGAAGGTCGCCTCGAGCTCCGCTGGCGTTCGGAGCTGCGGCCACGGCCATTTGTCGGGGATGGTGATCTTTGGAAGATCGGGGGCTTGGAGGGCGTGCATTTGGGCCTCGAGCGAGGTGAAGAGGTAGAAGAAGGCCGCGGTGGCGGCGACGGCGAGGGCGACCTTCCACCAGGCGTAGCCATAGGGGTTGGCTGTGAGGGGAATGAATGAGCCTTGATTTGGTGGTTGTGAGAATACTTTCAAAGAGATTGGCAAGAGAAACCGCAAAACCACAGTTCAAGACATACCATGGCTTGCTTCACGCACTGAGCGAAGTAAAGATGCAGTCGGTCAGTCTCCTGGGAAACTGTCTGTGCGTTCTTCTAGTGACTGCAGACACCCAGCACCTAGCACGATCATGCAGAGTTGCCAGGCTTTCGCCCGAGCATAATTCGTGTTACCTTTTTGCTTTGCTGCAAGCGGACCTCTGCTGTGGACCTCTGCTCAATCGCACTTTCACTTCCATAAGCAATTCGTTTGACCACACTCTATTGCTCACATTGCTGTCGTTCTGAAAACGAAAGAGACGCCACTAAACAACCTTTGAGCCATCGCAATTGCCGCCAGCAAAGTTTTACCTCCTGCAGAACAGAATCTTCTCGAAGTCCTCATAAGCAAGCTCCTTCTGAGAAGCTGCATACTCGCTGGCTTTGCGACTGAAAGGTCACATCTTCGCCTGCTTTATCTTCTCACCAGGAGCGTTCAACAGGCGTTGCATAGCTCAGAGGTGAGACTGAGCTGTTGTCCAACTTCAAAGTCAAGTGACCAAATTTAGTCTAAAATGGGAATACTCGTTTCAGCAAATAGATCAAAATCCAGAACAGAATCCAGACAGAATATGGGGGAATCAGTGCGGACACATTCTGAAACAAAGTCACAACGGCACCTGCTGTCTTCTGATGTGAGCTGATTTCGACCACTCTCAGCTCCCCCGGGTCAGCGTTCCCGGAAGCTGCGCCAATTCCCATTCCCCTGCCAACTCTTTCCCCCGCCAATTTGAATGCCGACCGCCTGCCGACAGTTCTCAACCCTGGCTGACCCGACCCCTGCCTTGGAATTCCTTCTGATCTTCTAGAAGGAGACTGCTGTCCCCTGATTACAAATGAGTGCCTGGCTGTTTTTTGGTGCACAAATGCGGGGCGGGCGGCAGTTGCAGGCAATGTATCTTCTAAATGGTGAATGTGACCGGCCAGGAAGGCAGACCGGCCTACTCTGGCAATGAATGCAGTTGACGCCATTGCGCGTCAGCTACATGTCAGCGTCTCCTCGCTGCAGCTGCCTCAAACGGGCGCGCATGTATGTGGCAGCCGAAACTTAAGTCCTTACGGAAACTGAAACCTAGAAAGAGCAAAAGGGAGCCAATGCGAAAGCCAGCTTTGGGTCACCTAGCTTCAGCCTGTGCAGTGTGCAGCAGATTCCCTCCATGGCGTCCCCCTCTTCACATCCATCCCATTGCAATTTGGATGCGCTGATCGGATGAGCATCAAACGGCGCCATTGCGTGGCAGCCTGCGCGCCAGATTGCTGCCACTTCAGGCTGGATGTGCGATCGCCACGTGGCAGCGCCGTCCAGCTGGCACGCTTTGGTAAAGTATCTGCGGCAACTAGAGCGGGGCCGGTCGCATGTGCATCTCGAACATATACGAGCAGCGGCTTCAGCCTGGCGGCCGCGGGCCGGGCCTCTCTGGCAAACGTCGCCGGGCGTGCCTCATGGTGCGAGTGTCCGCATATTGCAGCGACTCCTATTCAGCTGAGCAGAGGGTTCCCAATAATCTATTATGCACACTTGCGCAGAAATTGTCCTGTGATAAACATCAAGGGATTGCATGGAACAATTTCAAACGGTTTCAAACATGCATATCTATGCAAAAATAGACCTCGAATTCAGTAGTCACAAACATGCTTGTGCAACAACAACTGTGCTGTGCCTTAACTTGTGCAAGTGCTTAGCACGTGCGTATTAGTCAAAAACTCGAATGAGGACATCTGCAAAAGGCAGATGCATGCGAAGCCTTAATTTCCGCTTCGACATTGGCCTTAAGTCAAGCAAGAGAACTAGGACCTGGCCGGCCGAGACAGGACCCCGGCCGATTCCAAAGGCACGGCGCCGGCTGGTTGGCCGGCAGAAATGGCAGGCACTTGGTGGGCTCAGCCGGCCGGTAAAGCCAATTGCAGACTACCGAGCCGACAGAAAAAGCTTTTCCAACCTCTGACATTGACTTCGCAGACTACTATAGCATGCAATCGCCGCCCTTGCTTAACCGTTGTATTATGTACATTGTACTCGAATGTAGTCAAAGTCCAAGAGCAGCTAGATGACTCCATCCAATCTACGTCTCAGTCAGTAGTGCTCGTGCTTCAGATCTAATCCTGATCCTTAACGTCACTCAAGGAGAGACAAATAGGAAGTCTTGAGGGGCAGCTTCAATGGGCGTCAAGTTGGTGGCGTCAGTCCTTCTCCGGACCGTCAATAACCCATGTGCTTCAGTATTCTCTCTATCAGGGCGTTTTTGCTACCACCCACTTGCAAGGCGTTCGCTCTCAAGTATGTCTTAAGCTCCTCGTTCTTCAGCGTGTTTAGCTGCCAGGAAAGGGATGGCCGTTAGTGCTAAGCGCGTCCATTGGTTCGGACGACCCCCTTGCTAGAATTCGCTGACAGAGCCGGGTATCAAAACTTTGTCGCTTTAAAAAATGCGGCAATCTGTGTTCGCGATCGAGACCATGTTGCAAAATACCTCGAAGAAAGCTCCGCAAACTTCTGGTGACGAAACGAAAGGTTCCGAAACTGACGCGTTTCTTGGACGCTTTTTCAGCGCTCTTGTTGCAACAACCCCCCGAGATTGAGATCGATAGGAGCACTGTCTCATTTCCCAGCAACCCAAGCACAGACTCTACAAGGTACTGAAATTAGGTACGCACCCATCCAGTGGTCTGCAGCAGAGTCACTTACGATCAAAAGGTCGGCCTCCATCGGCAACAGCCAACCCAACCCTTAGATTTTTGCTTCCCGCCCCAGTCGACTCGTACAAGCATGACTGTGCTTCCGCAACAAGACCTCCAAGACTTTCTCTGGACGCGAGTGCCGCAGCAGATAGGTCCCCCAATCAGCCAAATCAGTGACACGCTTTTCCATTTTGCAAAGAAGCGTTCCGAAGTGTTTTGAGCTCCGGAAACCAACACCCTAATTTAGCGCCTCACCTGCCCTTTCTCCGCCAACTCTTTCCAGTTGAATGCACCCTGCTGCGATGCCGCCAAGTCCGCGGCGGCTTTTCGCTTCTTCGCCGCTTCGCTCGGCTGGGCCTGCTGCGTCGCGGCCGCCGCCTCAGCCTCCTCCCAGTCGGGGCCGTACACCGACTCCTTGAACGCGTTCACCGCCTTGGTAACCACCGGCCTGAAAACAGTATTTGTTTGTTTGCGGACTCGCCCTTTTTGCGGTCCTTAACTTCTCTTGGGGACCTTTAAGGGACAACACAGCGGCCATACACCGACTTCTTGAAGGCGTTCCCCGCCTTGGTAACCACCGGCCTGAGAAAAAATAGCGGATTGTTTGTGGGTCGGCTCTCTTCGTTTCTGCGATCCCTGATGGATTCCGAGATACCGGCTCGAGAAAACAGGGTTTGTTTGTTCTCTTTGTCCTCAATGCGGACAATGATTTGGCCATACAGCGACTCCTTGCACGATGCTTCGGTCCAAAGAGACTCGGCCTGAAAACACTTTCCTGATTTCTTTTCAACCTTCCTATACCATATTTCTTCCCTCTCCTGTTACAAATCAACGTAAGCAAAGTGCACCGCACACCGAGTCCTTGAACGTGTCTCAAGCTTCGGTTACAGCTGGCCTGGGGGCCTTGGGGACAGAGAATGGGTCGTCTGAGTGTAAATGAAGGAGCTACTTCCTAGCTGCTATTCGCCAAGGGACGTGACTCCTACGGAGATAAAACAGGAAGGATGCCTCTCCTCGATCTTCGATGGTGTCGAAGGTCGGCCTTTGCAGATTCATTGGCATGCAGGTTGGCAGCCGGTCTGAGGCAAACGTTAGAGTGTGATTATGATTCTCGGGACCAGGTCAGAAGTCAAGCTGACAGTAAGGTGCAAGAGCCGCCGGAAAGGACTTTTGCCATGCCCTTCATTTGGCGAGCCGATGGGGCTGTCAGTCGACTCTCGGAACCGTTCATTCAGAAGGTGACGAATAGAAAGCCTGGGAAAGTGACAAACATTCAGCGAGACAATCTGGCCAGCCAACTTCGCACGGCTGCCAAAACAACCGGAGCGTCAGATTTCGCCGTGTTTCCAAGAGGCTGTTGGTCTCAAGGTAAACTTGTTTTGCAGAAACTTTCTCTCAACTCACGTAGTGAAAGTCGCTCTCGACCGTGTTGCCTCTCCTATGTAGATGAAGTTGTGACCACAGCTGACCAAGTATGAAAGCTGAAACGATCACAACCGAGTGAGCTTTCTAAAATGTTGTATCTGATGCTCACCGGGTAATGCCCTCCTCGTCGGGCAGCGTGCAGTCTTCGACCTCGGGGATTGTGTCCTCATCTAACGCAAGCGCCTGGAGGGACGCGTAGTGCTTTTGCAGAGCTGCACATGACCAAGCAACGTAGTCAGGTTGAATTGACTCAGTACAGATTCGGAAGGAATCTTCACACAAGGTGAATGTAACCACCCCGGAACGATCGAGAAGAACATGGAAGAGGAGGGGCGAGAAGAGGAGTCTTTTGTGGGGTCACGGGACTTTCCAGAAGGGCAGATGCATCGACAAATGCGCGGGCTGACGCATCTTGGCTCTCGAAGACTTTGAACCTGACGCTAGTAGTTTTCATGCTAACTTGCCGCCCGGCTTCCAAGGTTGCAGAAAAAGATTTTAAGGTCCTTATGTCTTGCTTGTCGGTCTGAAAGCAAGCAAATTTGTCCAAGTCAGGCTGACAGCCACTGCGAATCAGAGTCACAGTTGAAAGCACAGTCGGTCCGGCCCGAGGCCCGCTACAAAGACTGCCCAAAGGCCTTGCAAAGGCCCACTGAGCGGCCGCACGAACGACTCTGCAACAGCTTTCCCGCTTTCGGTTACTAGTCTCACCAGGGTTTGCTATTTGGACCACACTGAAGGTGTTCCCCAGGTCGATCTTCTTCAGGAGGTCAGCCGCTCGGTCAATCTGCTCCTGGGAGGCCCGCGGCGCGAGGCCCGCTTCGCTTGCGTGGTGCTGCAGACAGACAGAGGGGCTCTCGTTTCTCAGAGGTAGCTCTCATTAAGAGATACGCCCGACAAGAAAAATTTGCTGCACACAAACAGGGAGCCCTCGATCCTAGAAGGAGCAAAGTTCTGAGATGCGCCCTACTACTTGCTGAACAGCAAGTCAGTGTGATTAATGTCTCACGAGCAGAACAAGAGGCCCTCCCTTCGTATCAAGACCAGAAAGGGTTGACTGTCTGTGATCATGAATTGCTCTCATTGTTCATTTCCGCAGGCGATGAGGGAACTTCTGAGGTCACCTGTTTCTGTAAACCGCTTATTTCCAGGTTTTCAACGAACAGGAAGGATTGTTCGCATTTAGAAGCGACTGATCCTCACCCGCATAGAACTCTCTTTCCCAGCTCAATATCCAGAGAGGAAACATCGGCTTCAAGTATAGGAGCCACTCGAGTGAGACCGAAAACGAGCGGATGGCAGCACACATTTGGCAAAACGAAGAGGCCGCTAGGATACCATACCCATAAGATTACAGCAACCATCCCACTAGATGAATCCCAGGGAAAGGAGATTCCTCCATAAGCGAAGCGACGCAGGACGGATGCGATCGTAAGACAAAGCGAAGCGAACAATACATGGACGTGTCAGAACGTTTCTGCACAAATAAAACACCCACTTGATGAATAGACGACAATCACAAGCTGAAAGAAGAATCGACGTACCTTGACTGGGTCCCGGATGTCGTTGGAGAACGGCAGCGGGATGAGTTGAAACCCGGCCGGCTCCAGTTGCGCGCCGCTTTCGTCCACAACTTGCTCCTGCCCAGCAAAGGCACAGCGTAAGCACATTCAATTTCTCTCTCCTATTTACAATCTCAATTCTTAGAACACGGAGTAGGGCTCTCTAGCGGTGTTCTCAGGGTCTTCAAGAGTACCTGCTCCACCATCTCGTTCAAACCGAGGGCCAAAGTGCTCAAAAACTCACCGGCTACCCGGTCATCAAAGGCGAAAAAGAGGCGCGAGAGCCAGACTACTCTGAACGCACAGGAGAATGCACCAGGAAAATCTTCAATGACTCAGTCGTTGCAACTGTTCTCGTTAGAAGCTCTGTATATCGGTACGCGAAGCTTGTTGGAGGCGCTGCCCCGATGTAGGCGCTGCCCCAACGTAGGCGGCTTGCATTGTCATCATTCACAATCAGACACTGTAAACTACGGCACCCCAAGAAAGAATCAGCCGGATCGCCGACAGATTGCCTTCCTTTGAGCGCATTACGTCTCTGCTTCGTTCGGTCTCTATGTGTCATTTGAGACGGAAAAAAAGAAATCAACTCCGCGACTGCAAGACTGACCTGAGCGACAAGCGCGACTAGCTTGACGTTGGAACGGATCGAGGGCACGTGGCTACAGACGGCGAACCTGCGCACCATGTGTGGAAAAAGCTTGAACAAAATTGGTTTCTTGGGCGCAGATTCACGATCACAACTGTAACAAGATTTCGGAGCCGATGGAGATTGGAAGCAAAGCCTTTCTATCAGGGCAAGCAATTATCGAAGGCCCGACGCAATTCCATCCAAATCCCTGCAGTAGCTGCACGAGATTCGTTTCTGACACTAAGACCAACACAACTGCTTTCTCGCTTGAAACTGCTCCTGGTCATGAGTGATGGCGATCCTGATTGGCGTCACAGGGCTTTCTTCTTGGAAGCTGCATGCCTGTGTTCAGAGCCATGAAAAACGGCGCAGAGTATCCGAATCATCAATCAACGATTCCCTTAGCGGGTCACTCGGAAGGGCAAGAACTCAGCAAGTCGCTTCAGCGTCCAAAGGACTCACTTTTGAAACTTGACCATGGCTGTGTGCAGGGCAATGAAGGCTTTGATGCTGCCAGATATTTTCTGCAAGAACGAGGAAAGAGAAGCCTCAAGAAAGTATGGAGGCGGCAAGCCCGTCTGGTAAGAAGCAGGCAGCGGTCGCACCCAACGCAGAGCACCACTCTTCTTGGGAATCAAAACGCAAGAGTCAACGACGAGCCACGTCGGAGACGGCTTAGGCGTGCTCCCTGGTTACGGTGGGGCCTTTTCACACGGGGTTGCGGAGACGACAGGAACAACCCATCTACTAAAGCACAACAAAAAAAAACAGAGGAATTGGATAAGCAACGAGGGCCAGCTAAACGAAACCTCAGGAATGTTCCACCCTCAACAACGCTTCTGAACGATGACCTCTTACTCCTAAAATGAAGTCATTTGCGTAGCGAACGTAATAAAGACGCTTAAAGCTGTCCATCGTCGTATCTTTCTTTTATAACGTGCACGCAAGCAGACACTGCGTGCTTGCATGTACGTCACCAGTTGCCAAAGAAAAAGAAAGAAAGATCGCCCTGCACGACCATACGGCTCGAGAAAGGGGCTCTCTATCTGCCGGCTTCCAACGAAGCAAACCTCCTCTACTTTTGAACGCGCTTTCACCCAGATACTCAACAAACTATCTGTCCCAACTCGAACCCCTTTCCTATTCCCTGACGCCTTTCCCTCCACTCTTTTCAGTGACCCACAGCAACTGTCCTGCGCATCTGCTTTCAAAGCTTCCGGGAATTACTGAACCTCGACCTGTGCACCCGCATGCCTCACCTCGTCGCTCGAATAGAGGAACGCCGGCAGGCTCCTTTTGTAAATATTGTCTCCTTCCAACCTTCCATTCTCAGGAACTTCCGATTCCGTTTCTCCTTTCCTTTTCCAGAAATCTTCCCAGTAACCTAAAAAGTCTCCGGCCGTATCTCTCACCTCGTCGCTCGGGTAGAGGAACCCGGGCGGACTGAGGTTGTGGTACGGCTTGAGGCACGCGACCGGTTTGAACCCCAGCAGCTGCAGCCCGGGGTCCCGCAGCTTCCGCATCTCCTGCAGCTCGTCCTGCTTAAACACCACCTTATCCCTGCGAGGAAATAGTTGAGTACTTCAGTCTAGGTTGCGATGGTCGAGTGCTTCTTGTGTCAAGAGAATATGTAATGTGTTAGTGAACATTTGTTTGGGCGCCGAAGCTTGCTATGAACGAGTTGCTGAACGTCGTTTGGCGTCCCTTCGTTGCGTTGCCTGTAAATCGGCTTGGTGACCACTTCGAAGCGACAAAGGTCAACCTTGTCAAGCGTCTGGCGCCTGGCGCGTCCGTTGAACAACCAAGGACAGGGATGCTTTGCGAACACGATGAACAAACGTCGCTTGGAAAAACGTTACAAACCAGCAACCAGTGTGCTGACTTCGTTCGTCGTGCAGACGTGACCAACCTAGTAGCAGAACACACACTGCTGCGGCTTCGAACCAAAGGCCTCAAACATTGGTGATGCACAACTGCATTTGATTGATTTGACTGACTCAGCAGTAGCATCGCCGAGCTTCAGTTTAAGCAGACGGTGTTTTCGGAAATCTAGGTCACGCTTCTGTATTACCTAGATGGAAAGTGACCTTGACTGAAAGTCACTTACGCGCCATACGGGTAGAACTTCTGGATGGTGTGCTTGTCCAACTCTCCCCCCGTGTCGCCACAGATGAACTTCGTCTCGACCTGGATGAACGGCACAGCAACAGTCAGGCACTGAGTCCGCAGAGAAAGGCATGTGAGCAGGAGACATAAGCATGGCTGTCATCGACGCACGACAATGTCTACGAGCATCGTTCAGTTGCTTCTAATTCCGCAGGACCGACAGAGACGGGTGACCGTCAATACACAAACGATGCTCGATCGCATTCTTTAGCAAACAGAAGAGGGGTGTTGGGTAAGAAAAAGCTCGATGCGAACGAGCACTGTTGTAGACAGAAAGGAGCAAGTATGTACCTTGAGCGGCTGCTGCGTCCGAGAGTCTAGGGTCCCGGCTCGCGCTGCAAACACACAAGTAGGCAATAAATCTTCCATAGATGACCGTGTCATGACTGTCTTTGGAGATGTTCAGTCAAAGAGTGAATGAGCTTCAAACCAGGCTGTGATCACTTGAAAAGTATCGTAAGTATCGTATACTTTTCCCTTTGTTCGACTCCTTACGCTTTTGTCAGCGCCGTCGCGAAGGAGAGGGAGGCAAGTTTGCAGTCCACCGGACAACCTTAGAAAATGCAGCCTTTCTCCGTTTTATATTCCGGAGGTGAGCACGACAATTGCCGCAGTCGAGACTGCGCATCCTGTCTACCGACCTGTCGGCAAGATATATTCGTAAATTTCCGAGGGAACACAAAGCGGCAAGTGTTGCAGGGCGGCCTCACATGGTCGCGTCGTGCGGATGAGCGCGTACAGGTTCATGCCCACCTCCACGCCGGGCGCGATCGCAAGGGTCATCTTCCGCTGGACCCGCTTCTTCAGCATCTTCTTCCGCACGGTCGACAGCATGTCCTCAAACCTGCACAATACTCACGGTTCTAGTAAATTATTTCGAAACCGTGTCCGAGTCAGAGTTGTGTTCTTCAATTCTACATCTGATCTTGTTCCACGATCAAGCTGCAAGCGTGGATTCGGAACCCGCCGTACAAGATGGTCCGTTCCAAAGACCGGCCACGGGGCCGATACAATTCACACCTCACTCCCGCGTTCCCGGAGGACAGTTGACCCGGACGTTTTTAGAAGGGCATTGGCTTCATTCAGAAGGTTTGTGAGGGTTCTTGCTTTCAACCCTAATCAGCTCGGAGATGAACAAGGAAGGCGTAGAGGTATAGCCAGACGCACTACGTCAGCTTGAAACTGCGGGGAACGACGTTTCGCCTCGCCGCAGCATCTGCGTTTTTGGCAGTGGTCAATCCGCACGAGCTACAAGAATCTTGGTGCCACACGAGATGACAGAGCTGAGGTCTCGAAACTCACTTGGCTTGTGCGCTCACTATAAAGTTGGATGGGTCGTCCTCCTCCCCTTCCGACATGACGTCCTGCAGAAAGCAATGTCTGTAAGAGACCAGATTGACGAACCCGACACGATGCGGGAGAGAACGATCCTCCTTCGCTTCCCGCACGAGCGGCAAAAAGGAGCCAACTAGATGAGCAACTACGGTTTGAATTGAGATGGGCCGCCGTACACTCGCCCTACCAACCAGACTGCATCAGTGTCGTATGGTTCCACTTCGGCTGAAGCTCGCTGCTTGCCTTAACGTACTTCGTCATTCGCAAGGAGATTGTTCAATTACCGAGTCACGCTCATACTACCTGAGAGGAGAAAAAACTATGACAACTCTCGCCCCCTTCAGTGCGCTTGAGGGCTCAGAACTCGAGACCTTGTTGCAAGGCCGATTGGAGGGCCGGTTTACCTTGTAAAGCAACCGGATGTCGAACTCCTCTCCAGGCCGGCTCATTGGGAGCAGCTCGATGGAGATATTGCTATCAACCATGTCCTGCAATATAGCGACTTTTTTGCTTCTTACACTTTCTTGCAGCTGTTACAAGTCGCAGCTTGTACCGCCAGAGAGGACAACATTTGTTTCTACTTGACCGAAACAGAAGAGGAGACAGGTGCATCGGAGATTGTTCGGATCGAACTGGATGTAAGGGTGTCAGATGACAGGATCGATTGATCACTGCAACATCCGGCAAACAGCAAAGTCTGCTTGTGGTACGTAGCTGGGATCTGCTGACCGATGTGGAGCGAAAAAGATGGCTGAAGTGAGCTCGAAGGCAACTTTTCTCGAGAGAACTGTCCCACGTCAAGCTTCCAGGAGAACCATCTTAGTACGCGAATATTCCTAGGTTCGATGAGAAAACGACAAACTTCGTCGAGCTCTGGCAGCGACGCTTGCTTTTATTTCGTACTGAGGACCAAACGAAGCAAAATGTTCAACCACTGGGGGCCTACCCGAGCCTTGGCGATAGTCTGGTTGCGCATGCTGCGCTGCTCGGCGGCGCTGACCTCAGCCAGGGGGTCGTCGTTGTTGGTGAAGATGAGGACGCGCTTGACGCCCAGCTTGCTTGCACTGGGGTGCAATGAGGATTGAGGTGAGCATCATCCTGACGCTCTTTGCTGCCTTGTACGCAAGCATTGAACTAGGTCGATGACATCGAGCTCGGTTTCCTCAAGAAATATGACCTCCCTGAGGTGACTTCTGGTCTATTATCAACCAGCCACACTCGATAAGTAACCTGCGGGCATGTCTCACTCAGTGCGAGGATGAAGGCATGCTCTCAAGGATTGAACGGTGGCTCAAGCGGAACCAAAAACTAAATCTTCCAATCGGGCTGGGCTTCAATTCAAAGTCCTCAGATGCAGACCTGCCAAGAGTAACGTCCAGAATCTTATGCAAGTTTCATTTTTTGCTACCTAGCTTCTCAACGGTGAAAGGTCTTGGTGACGCACCTCTGCATCATTGACTGTGCTGTAAACAGCGCATGATACACCGGGTTGATTGTCGCAGCCTGGGCTTGTTTTCTGGCCCCAATGCTCGCTTCGAAGTCCCCTGCAACGAATGAAGTCGCCAAAACCAGTGAATCCATACGAAGGTGATTTTTGCAATGACAGGCAGCGCACCGTTTTGCTTCAAGGCACTGGCAAGCATGGTGACAGTATTGTTCTGTCATACGATAGCGTTGAGGGGTAAAAACAGGAACTACTACAGGTACTCCATCAACAGATTGTGTCTGTAAGTTGCGAACTAGCCAACAAAACTCCCACAACAAGACAAATCTTTCACATCACCTGGAAGGATCAAGGTGGAGAAAATAAGTTTTACTCGCACAGGAAAGAGCAAGAGAGTCGAGGCTATTCCAATAACGCATCAGGCGAAAATTGAGCATTTGCAGGCAAGCCTGTACAAAAAGCGTCTAAGCACCAGAAGCACGAATCTAAGGGGTGACTCATGTGACAGGCAAGAATTGTAGCTCACTGCTGATCTTTGAGACCTCTTCAATGCGTTGAGCTGACGGCACATCACACTCCTGGAGACGAACATCAATCCTGTAATCAGAGGTCGATCAATCAAGAGGAAAAGCGATTTCAATTTGCAGAGTCTCGGCCACAGAACATCGGCCCAGACAATAAAAGCAAACAAAACAGTGGATTTGAGAGCATTGCATAAAGTTACACGGCAACTCAATCACTGACAAGCTTTGCTGAAACGTACCTGAAAGATGTAGATGCCATCCCAGCCATGCACGTTCTTCTTCTCCCGCTGCATGATATTCAAAAGCTTTCTAAGAAAACGCACACAAGAGTTCTAGAGTGTAACTTATGCTGAAGTTTCAAAAATACGTTGAGCTGACTCATTGGAACTTCCTGACCTTCCTTCTCATTATTGCAGGTACCTGGATCATTCATTCGTTTTCTTTCAATGATTAGTAGATGAGGACAAGAACAGCCAGGATCAGCAAATCTCAAATGCAAAGGGGCTTGCAATAAAACCGACGTCACCTTTGTGCTTGCGAGGAGACCAGGCGGGAATCAGAGAGCACAAGTCACCTTGTCTCCCGCACACAAAGGAAAAAAGAGGGCCAGCCCCTCACCGTGTTGAAGAAGCAGAGTCCCGTTTCGTCACTGGCCTGACTAATGATCTTGTTCTTCAAGTCTGACGCAATGGCCTCCATCGCCGCGTCAAAGAAAGTCTTCGCATCCTCCTGCATGAACCAACGTCGATCCTGTCCAATGTCTACATACCTGCTAATTGGGGCCTATGATCACAGTGGCTATTAGAAAGCTCGAATGCATTACAAGCCAAACAATGTTGTGGTATGATCAAGGCACCACTGATCTAGGATTCATCAATCAGGATTCTTTCAGGAAGGACCATGACAAGATTGTGAATGTGAGAATCTTACCTCCTCGTCATTGGTTCGAAGGAACATGTGCGGATGACAATCGACCAAGTAGATGACCCTCTCCTTTCCCCCTGAGGTGAGCTGGGAAGTGGGAAAGACAGTAGCTTCTCATCAGGCTTGCTCAGTAAAGGGTGTGCAGGAACTGCAGAATGAGCTATAGCTATAGTTCTGGAAGAAATTACATGCAGGGTCAATATTGCTATGCCACGTCTGTCAGCAACCGTAAGTATGGTAGCTCGCAAAGCGGGTGCCCAGCCTGATCGACACTCTAGCTGCATCACCACCCCATCCTCCTCCTAAGAAATAGAGACAGAAAAGAGAATTGGTCATGGAAGATAACAGAGAAAACACAGTAATTCAACAGGCACAGTTGTGCACCGAACTTACCTCGAAACCTTCATTCTCGTTTCCTTCTTCATCATCAAACAACCCCTCTCCCTCATAATCATCCATGGCCAGCCAAGTGCCAACAATGAGCTCAGGACTCTCTGCGGTCTGTCTGCTTAGATGCTGCAATTGTGGCAGGAGAAATCGAAGGAGCCCCTCTTTTTTGCAACCTGTTCCACCCCTGTAACTTGACTAGCTGCTTCTGAAGCTCGGCCTGTTGATGGCGCACCAATGGTTGGTTGCAATGCTGCCCCCTAATTTGGCTTCGCTGCCATCAACTTCAAGGTGAAATGCTCCTGTCCTGAAATCAGAAGTATTTTCGGAATGCTTTTCACCGCCTATGACTGCCGTTCCTGATGCCGGTTTTACTGCACGCTCAAGTCGGTCGGTGTCCATAACTATTCAAAACCAGTGGTGCGGACATGCTAACGACGTCAGCTGCCTTTTCATCCGGATATATCATTTAAATCTACAAAATTTGACAATGTTTTTTTGAGCTGCTCAGAAGTTGAGGTGTCTGAGAGCAGTTCTGCAAACCTCTGCTTCAAGTTCCAAGCTTCAAGTTCTAGGATACCGTAGTGCAGATGCTGGGCCTCCTGTGGCCAAGCGCACCCACACTTTCTGTGCGTGCTTCGTTCTCCATGCTCACCTCAAGCCGGTGCACGGCAACCCCAAGTAGGGCGGTGGTGGCAGCTCGAGTAAGGGGCAGTGTGGGCGGAAGTGTTGCCGGGTTTCTCACACGAGACTTTCTGGCAAGTAGTGGCGATCAGCAGAGTGGCGGACCATCCACTAACATCAAGAAAGTTTCTTCCAGGCGCTCTCCTGCTGGTGGCGAGCATGTAATTTGGAAGAGTCGCTTCATCAGCTGCCTGCCTGCAGGCTTCAGCAAAAGGAACGTCTTGGCATTGGCAAGTGAACAAAAGGGGGGCGCTCTGGCCGCAGAGATGCCATCGGAGTCCGTCACAGGAGTGGACTCAATAGAAGAGTTTCATGAAAAGAACGGCCAGTGTAATGGGGCAAGCTTTGGTGAAGCTCCACTTTCAGGGAGCCGTCCTTGTGTTCCCAACATGAAGGACACGACCATAAGTGAAAGCACTTGCGGTGGTAGTTCGGTCCTTGAAACCAATGCACCGTATCCTGGGATCGGTGTGTTCAATCAAACCCAGGGCGAGGGAGGGGTCCATTCCAAAGTGAATGAGCATAGGGCATCCGCCAGTGAGAGCATTGCGGACATAAATGGAGGAACAGAGGAGGCGCTGCTAAGCAGTCAGCAGTGCTCGGCAGCAGAAGGGGTTGTCGAGCCCGCACTGGGGGCGTCTGCGAAGCGGCCTTTCTGCAAGCAGTGCCAGAAGCCGGCGGTGGTGTGCATCTGTGCGACTATACCGAAGGCCAAGGTGGCGAACAAGACCAAGCTGGTGGTGCTGCAGCACTACAAGGAGAGAAAGCACCCGCTGGTGAGTTCTGGTCCCACCGCAAACTTGCTAATTTTGTATGGTGAAACTCTCCTTAAACCATGTTGAACAAATGTAGGTTATGGCTGGTATCACAGCTGGTAGCTCTCCTTTAGGCTACCACAGCAACGCGTTTGCCGCAGTGCACAGAAGGGAAATTGCAGCAAAGACTTCAGTATCACTTCAGGCCTGCCAAAGTTCAAGGGCGTCCTCACACCACCCTCTCATCAGAGTGCATTCCTCTGGCAGGAGTAGCATCTGCTTTCTCTGTTCCAGACT
>DF236962.1:279520-359260 GCA_000708835.1 Klebsormidium nitens | reverse complement strand
CAGCAGCTTGCTGACGTAATATTTGGAATTAAACATTGTGTTACTATCCATTGTGTCATCTTGCTGCAAGTGAGAGAGCAACTACAAGTTCACAAAGTGCAGCTTGATGGAGCCAGGTCCATGAGTTGGTGGCCTATGCGTTTTGGCACAACTTAGCGTCAGTGGTTCCTTGATTGTCAATGAAACGAGCACGTTCGTGTCTAGTTTTGTAAGCTTTTCACAGGGAGTCTGTGGTATCTTGTTCATGGCAGGTGCCTTGCTGGATACGTATCCTCCGGGGTTGGTTTGTCATATCGTTGATTGCCTGTTTGTGTCTTGCCTCCGAACTTTCAGCTAACCAATCTATACTGGCGTCAGACGCTTGCTTCATGTCTCGCTTAGTATTCTTCCATCAATATAGGACCGAACTATGCGATTCCCTTTGCAGGGGTCTGTCCGCTTTGCCAAGCTGGGTTTCGAGAACGTTGAGGTGGTGGTTGTCAAGGAGTTGGGCTCAGGCCTGCCCTGGTTGAAACCTCCCTTCTCCCGGAAAGAGCGCGCACGGGCGCGGGCACTCGCAAGAGCGGAGGAGCATGCGTCAACTTCAGCCGACACTCCCCCAGGTCCATCAGAGCATGCTAGCGAAAACAGGAAGGAAGATTTGGCCAGTAGCAGAGACTTAAGCTTGGATAGCGCACCCACCAATAGCAGCGTCAGCCAGTTGTCTGCAAGTTCTCCTGTACCCGCTTCTGCACGCATCGAGTCGCACAAACCTTCGGAAGCGCCCACAGGTGAAAAGCCAGGTAGCACGCCCGGGAAGGGCTCGACTGGGGAAGCTTTAGACCAGGTTGCTGGCATCCCTCTCGGGGGGGATTCTTTGCCAGCAGAGTCCGGAGCCTCAGGGGAGGCAAACGGGTCCTTATTGGATCCAGCAATCACCGCCGCGCAACTAGAGCCCGAGGTCCAGGAAGTTCGATGGGAGCGCGACAAGTCAGGCCGCAAGGTCCGATACCCCACGTTCGCTCCCCCCCCGGGGATCGAGCTTACTCCGGGCACCGCCGTCCTGTTCCCGGGGCCACAATCCGTCGATTTACTAGAGGCGGCCCAGTTTTGGGGGCTCGCCGTGCAGTCCTCGCCCTTCTCGCCAGCCCTCCCCTCTTTGGATAACAAGGTCCCGGCGACGACGGGCTGCGATGTGCTGCCCGGGGCGTCCAATATTGGTGGAAGCTCAAACGAATCGGGGGGCATGTCCGGGGTAGTCGAGAAGCAGCTCGGGGCTGCGCTCGAGTCGACTGAGGGTTTCGGTTCTGCCGTCATCGATGACGTCACTCAGCAGCTGGGGGCTGCCTCGTTAGGAACCTCAGAAGATTGCCTTTCATCCGTCGGAAGAGCCTCGAACGCCGCTGCAACGCTGCCAACCCCTGCCGTAGAGTTGGGCGCCTTAGAAGCTGCGGAGCCCCTCAAACCGAAAACCCAGAACCGTCCCGAGAGGGCGCCCATGGCGTTTCCGGAGGCGCCTCCCGACCAGCTGATCCTGATCGACGGTACCTGGTCGAAAGCGACCCGGGTGTACCACGAGCACGGGTGGCTGCACAGCCTGCCCCAGTACAAGCTGCCGCTCGGGAAGCGCACCAGCCGTTACCGGAATTTGCGGAAGGAGCCCAAGAAAGAGTACCTGTCGACCCTGGAGTCGGGTGCGTGGGCCCTCCAATTGATCGAGCCGGCGCTCGTGGACGACATCGAGGGGGTCCTGGATAGCTTTGGCGAAATGATCAAGAGACAGGCAGAGTATCAGGCAGAGGCCGTGCGGCAGGGGCGGTGCTGGAGACTTGCGGAGCCGTAGGGGTCTTGCTCGGACGGGGGTGCAAATGAAGCGAATGGTTTGCTGATATCTGGCAAATACAAGCTGACCGCACCCTAGCGTGGCCGTTTTTGCACGTTGCGAGCTAGTGAAGCAAAGAGCTGTGCAATTCGTTGATGGAGGTTTATTCATCGTTGCCTTTCTTGGGATTGAGCATGGTGACAATGACAATGCCTTGCTCGATCGGACGATCCCATCAAGCGAACGGCCCCACTGGACGTCACCTTGGCATGATTTTGCGCAAGTGTTTTGGCGGGATTCATCTCCTAAATGCTTCGACCGTAAAAGTGAATGTGTGGACGATGTTACAAATTGCAAACATGCTGATTTTGGTTCACTCAAGCCGCTAGGCTAGCCGGCGTGGGTCACGTAAGTCAAGCACATGCCAGCAATCTCAAGTTGAAAATGAATGTCAACAGTGGCGGCCACTACGGCCATCATCATGCAGCCTTTTTGAAGCAAAACTTCATTAGTCTTTTCCATCAAGGCAGGCTGCACTTCACAGTCATTTATGTATTGCACATGGCACAGCACTCAGAAACTTCAGCTCATGATTCCCAAATTCAGCCGCAAAATCATACGGAAAGTCTGCAAGCATGCAGTGTGCATTGTTGGCCGCGAGGAGTCCACTCATGGGTGCTTTTAGGTAGTATATGCAATGTGCATGCCGTTCAAAAATTGGGCGTTCCGGTCGCCGGACGGTCCAAAGGATCGACCAACCGAAGTTCCCGGCGGAACATGAAACTGGCAGATAGGGTGGTAACGTACCCACCATGCCGTCAGCAAGACCACTCCGGCAGCGCCCGGCTGCTCCCGGCAGCGGCTGACTTCTTCGACAAATTCTCAGGTGCCACCGATGTGGACATTTGACTAGGTACCCGTAGACTCCAGGCCCTAGGGGGTTGACATCAACGGGTTAGTACAGCCAGTTGCTCCATGAATACCTATTATTCCTTGCCTACCGCCTACGCCTGGTTAACGTTGACCAATTTTTGACTTTTTGCACAGTTGCAAAAACGCAAATATTATTGTGAGCTCTCTGACCTATGTCGACGGCTTATAACCGTACGAACGGCATTGATCTGACGGCTGTCAGAAATACGTCAGCTATCATTCACCTGGTTCCGCACGGTATCGCACCCTTCTCTAGAAAACACATGAAGCCACGCTGACGTAAGCGGTCCCATTACGTGATCGGTCCCGTCTTTGGGTATGCACCTTTCACTGACATCATCAGGTCCCCGTGCATCTTACATATCCAAACGTCGAATACCACATACGGCTTCGTGACTTCTAACAGCTCGACAATAAAGGTCAGAAGCGCTCGGTTTCGAAGACCGACTTTCGTCGAAATTAACCGCGGCGGTCATGGTCCGCCACATGCCGCGAATCCACTTGGATCGCAACCTCCAACCCCCTGGCGTTTGACAGCTGTTATTTTGAAACCAATGCGAGCCCGGGTCAACGGTACCCGGGCAGCCGCAGATTCTCAGCAGCAGCAATCGGGACGCCGAAAAGTTCAGTCGTCAAAGTGCTGTGTTGACTCCCCGGGCGAGCAAAGAACGGGACGGTAACGATACGTCCATTGACCGGGTCAACAAATTTCCCGGGCAAAAGTCAAAGGAATAAATTAGAAATTGCCGAACGGGAAACGTGGTTGCGCCAGAACCAGGACAGGAAGAGAGGATCTCCAGGCAGGAAGACACGCATACATTCCAGGGTTTCCACATGTGCTTCCATTGCCAACCTCCAACTTCAAGTTCGTCGGGCGTTATTTGAAGGAAGAGATATTCAGAGGCGCAGGAGAGGCGACGTTTTGCTTGCAGCCGCCCTAGATCTCGCATTCATCCGCCCTCTTCTTTGCCCCTGCGTCTGATCTACATTCGCAGGCGTCCTCCTTTTGCTTGTTCTGGCTCTGCAATCAACTGATCTCGACTGACGAGCCAACATGGGGAACTGTTTGTCCCCCGGGCACACTGGGGCCCGCAATCGAGGCCTCAAGAAAACGGCATCAGTTGACTCTGATGACATCGATGTGTTTGGATCGTCGCTGGGCAAGCGGCCATCGCCGATCAAGAAGCCGGTGGCCGCGCCCGTCATGATGAAGAAGAGCAGTAGTAAAGAGAACATCCTTGGTTACCAGACCGTTCCCGTAGAAAGCAAGTATGAGCTGGGAAGGGAGCTTGGGCGGGGGCAGTTTGGGATTACCCGGGTGGCAAAGAGCAAGGTTGATGGGCTGGAGTACGCGGTCAAGTGCTTGCCCAAGAAGTACATGACAAAGCAGAACGATATTGACAGCGTGAACCGCGAGATCGAGATCCTGCGGCACCTGACGGGGCACAAGAACATCGTGCGGTACATTGAGGCATTTGAGGACAAGGAGAATGTGCATCTTGTGATGGAGCTGTGTGCAGGCGGCATGCTGTTCGACCGCATCACAAAGCGGGGGTACTACAGCGAGTATGAGGCGGCGGGGATCATGCGGACGATGGTTGAGATTGTGCAGTATATGCATGAGCGGGGCGTGATCCACCGAGACCTCAAGCCCGAGAACTTCCTCCTCTCTGACGACAGCGACAATGCGGAGCTGAAAACCATTGACTTTGGTCTCTCCATCTTCTTCAAGCCTGGTGAGGATTCTCAAGCTGGAGAAGCTGCTTCAGCTGTGCTTTGTGAAGGGTCATAAGGATGCATTTGCATGCAGGGGTGTCGTACGCACTGCCCTTCAGAGTTTTTCTCCTTCAACCGCAGGGGAGGTGTGGATAGAGCAGGGCCGCATGCTTAATCCAAAATGTCTTTCGGGTTTCGTGAGATTAACTGTTGCTTAATAACATGAGAGTTTGTGCTTCGTTTTTGTATCTTTTATGAACAGGGGTGACGCAAAGTATTGCCTGTTCTTGCAAGTCAGTGCTGGTCGGTTGAGAAAAGCAGTTCTGGTACCCGCAGTCATATGTTGAGCTCAAGTTGAGTTACAATGTGTATGACAGTGTTCAATGTAACGAGCTGCTTATTGAGAAGCAATAGTAGCAAAAGTTACTGATTAGACTACAGAGATATCTGTGATGTTTGAGCTGGCAGGGCATTTTGGTTCAATCCCATGCTAGCAACTTTGATTCCCCAAGCTTTTTGCCCTCGCATTCCGCACTCTACTCTCGCCCTTCATGTGCAATAAAGCATCTGCTGCTCACTCCACCATATTGTGTCTTGGTTTAAACTTTGCTGTGCTCACTGCACCCATTGTTACACATACTCCTCCCTCGTTCTCCCTTTGGCCGATCAAGGAGCGCGTGCAACCCTGCCACCCCTAGTTGACCTCACAGTCTACTTCTCACACCTCTTTTCTCCGGTGAGTTGTCCTCACACTTTTGTCACATTGTCTTTCCCTGCAGGTCAAGTTTTCAATGAGCTCGTCGGCAGCGCATATTACGTCGCGCCCGAAGTGCTTAAGCACCGATACGGCCCCGAGTGCGACATCTGGAGCGCGGGCGTGATCCTCTACATCTTGCTCTGTGGCATGCCCCCCTTCTGGCACTACTCTGAAAAGGGCATCATGGAGGCTGTCCTCAAAGGCGAGGTCGATTTGATGTCGGATCCCTGGCCCCAGATTTCGGAACCCGCGAAAGACCTCGTGAAGAAGATGCTGACGATGGACCCCAAGCGGCGGATAACGGCCAAGGAGATTCTAGGTAAGGAGTTGATTTGAGCCTCCTTTTTTCATTGATTTCAGTTGTTTTTGGCAGGTCATTTGGAGGCCTTGTCTCTGCAAATGCAGGTACCACCCACTTTTTGCTGTTACATACTTTCTGACTTCCGTCTGGCATTGAGAACTCCCGCATTGACTATCTCGTTATTGGAGTGGGAGCTCTTTGAACGCAGTGGGCCAGGTACGGCGGCTTTCTACAAAATTGTCAAACTTGTTCCTGTCAAGATCTTTCCCAGTCTGAACCCCCGCCCCCACCCTGTTTTTCTGCAGCGCACGATTGGATCAATTGCTCTCCTGAGCCCAACAAAACTGAGTCAATGGAGACCTGAAACTCGGTCATGGTCTGAGGGGAAAGGGGCATTGGATTGGTTTGGGGTTGGGGGCAGAATATATCGTGGTGCTGCAAGGTCAGTGGGATTACTGGGGGAGGGGCTTTGACGCTTTGGGTTTTACCTATAGAAGAAGGAGGTCCATTTATCAGCTAGAAATCAGTCGGCAGTATAGGGGCACCGTCCCCCAGCACATTCAGAGATTCACGAGGACTTTTCACCATCATCCTGCGCACACAAAACTGGGAAGAGCTTACGGCTATCACAAAAGGTGCGAGCAAAGAACCGCGGAGTGGCGAAGTCTTTATCATTCTCCCAATTTTCCTTTGTCCATCCGCACATCAACCCGCCAGTGCGTCAGCAAGGCCAGGCAGAGTTGTTTGTTGGTTGGTTTCGTTTCATTACTTCCTGCACTGATTAATTGTCCAGCATCAATACTCTTGATGTCTGCTGTTTCTTCTTTGGCAAGCAGGTTTAACCATCTTGCAACCTAGGGCGCATTCCAGCACCGCATCAACTTGATACGAGCTACACATCTGAGCAATACCTTAACTGAGTCAGTATGTTGACTAAGAACTTTTGTCTTCCAGCTCGTGCGAGGGTACAATAGTTTGAGCAATCTAAAAGCTTCAGGCAATGGCTCTGTTTTGTCACCATTCTTCTTAGTCAAGAGTCCACAGCTAAATATCTGCAACCTTTCCTTGGTCTTGCAGAGCACGAATGGATCAAGGTGGACGGGTCCGCCTCCCACCGGCTGACGTGCTGTTCGATCCAGGTCCGGGTGAAGAACTTCTTGAAGATGCACCGGCTCAAGCAGATGGCCATGCACCAGATTGCAATCCAGCTGCCCAAGGAAATGCAGGAGGCGTCAAAGGTAAGCCCTCTGTCAATCAGTTGATAACTTGAATTTGGTTGATTCTTGACGAGGATGCAAAAGCCGCAGAGGATACCAATAGATGCAGGTTTTAGGCGGAAACCGATGGTAAGATGGTAAGCTGGACAACTTCATATTATGAGAGTTGGATTCATCGTTGCGATGTACCCACAAAAGGTCTGCAGTGCTAATCTACTATCTTGTGACGGCCTGATTGGTGTTTCGTGTCTGATCATCAGGTCATCTTGATGTAGGGAGCACAATCGGTTCCAAGTACATGGGCCTTCTTGATGCACAACTCCGACGAATGTCCTTCTTCTTGTCCCCCTGCCTACCATCAACACCTGACAAGCAGCTCACGGTCGCCGCAAGTGTCAAGAATTTAGCCACAGCTCTAGAGAAGACCAACTTAAGTCTCTTGTCATCCTTTGCAGGAATGCTTTGCCAAGTTTGAGACCGACCAGGACGACTGCATAGACTATGAGCGCTTCTTCGAGGGGCTGCGGAAGGCCCGCGCCGGGAAGGGTTTCCCAGAGCCAACCGAGGAGGAAGTTCGCGCCACGCTGGCTGCGGTGAGGGTTTGCCCTCATTCAAGTGCATCCTCGTTTACGATATATCTGTGTCGTAGTCGCCCATTATTCCGAGAGACTTGATTCTGTTTCTCGTGTTTGAGCTCCATGAAAGTTGGGCGTGAATGCCTTTTGCCGGGCCGCAATGGTTCTTAAATATACATTGGCATCGCATGTTCACCGTGCGTAAAAGTACAAATTGCAAGGCGAGTGCATCTGGTTGGCTATCACTCAAACAATAATCGTTGGTAGAAAGTTTCAAGTGTGATTGAATTATCTTCTTCATATTCTCTAGGCTGACATGGATGGCGATGGGCGCATGGACTACCTCGAGTTCCTTGCGGTTACGATGCACAAGAACGACAAGACCGAGAAGGAGGAGTGGCTCCGGGGCGCGTTCGCACGCTTTGACAAGGAGCACAAGGGCTACCTGACGAAGGATGACGTCAAGTTGCACTGTCGACTGTCGGACGAGCAGGTGGCGGAGATCTTTGAGGAGGTGGACCAAAATCAGGTGAGACCTGCAATTAATATTTGGTGCCCTCACCAGTGAATCCTTAAGGAGTTTGTGCAGTTTCGTGACAGCTGACCTTTCAGGATTGGCAGCGGTCAATGAAGCGCCGTCTGAACTGAATTTATGTAGCAGGCGGTTGTGTTCTTTCGCAAGTTCCGCTGCTATGGATCAGCAGAGCTTAAGGGTGTCAATCGAGCCCCAAACAAGGAGCTCGGCGGTATGGTGTGAGGGCAAGTTCCAACTCTTTAGTCTCGTCTCTGCTCCTCTGGAGGACGGCTTGAAGAACGCGTCTACATTGCATTGCCAGAGTTGGGAGTTTCTTGAAGGACGTTTAGAACGCTTTACTCTGCATTGCTAGGTTCCGAGTCTCACACAAATCCATCTTCGCTTCCAGGATGGAAACATTGATTACGAGGAGTTTGTGGACATGATGAAGCAAGGCAACGGCGTGGACGAGATTCTGACCTTCTCAGATAAGGAGGCGGTGGCCCCTATTCGGTCGCTTCTGGGGCTAAGTCCCAGTGTAATCCCCCGGTCGTCCATGGAGATACCCCGGCCAATCGAGGTGGCAGCATAGGCGGAGCGTCACTGGCGTGTCAAGGTGAGCGGTCGTTCAGCGGCATCAGCCCACTTGCAACGAATTGGTTTGAACGAGAAGACAGGAGGGAAGTGCTGTAGTATGTTATGAATGTATGTAACAGCATGTCAGTACGAGAAAGAGCGAGAAAGGAAGCCTTCTGGACCAGTACGTCCGCCTATCAAGCGTTGAGTTTTTAGCTTAATTTGCATGTTTCGGGCAATCCGTGGTAGGATCGATGAAGTACTTGCAGCGGCTGAATTGCTGACTCGAAAGTGAGCATTGCTCATTCCTACTGGGCACGATTGATTAGTCGGTGCCCTTTTGTGATGTACGTTTACGTGTCTGCCGTTTCTGAAGTCGATTCCGCTTGTAATATGTTTGTTGGTTGAGACCTAAATCACGCTCGCTTCTCCGTGCAGGTCTGTGTAGATATTCCAGTGTGGGTGCAAGATTTGCGAAGGTTGTGTACTATGTCTTCGTTGAGATGCGCCTCGCCTAATAAGAGGTGCTAGCAGCGGCAAACTTACGAGATGTGTACAACTTGGGATGGTCTGAAGCAGCGGTGTGCTTGCATTTCGGTCCTAGCCGTTTTTGGAGAGAAGATTTGGCACAAGCCACAAAGACGAGCGGCCACAAGGTAGCAGCAGAACCTATTCTGTTTTGCCATAGAAGCATTTGGCAAAGTATTATATTTGTTCCGTCCCTTAAGGACCTGGCACAAATCAGTCGTGTCGGAGGGTAATCCTGACATTTACTTTAGCATCTCAAAAGTACTTTTTGAAGCCTTTATGGAACCTCAACAAAAGCAAGCCAGGTGATGCGTTCCTGTCTGGGAGTTTTGGCAACATCAGATGGTAGCCAATGTTGAGTCCCTTCAAGGGCAACGACTTCTTCTTCGATTCAAATCAACTTCCGTTCATTTTCTTGTATAAATTTAGCATGGACCAATAACTGAACTGTTACGTTTACGATGGGTTGCACCCATGGCATGTGCATGAGACTCTTCAACAGCCGCCGCAACGTGCATGCAAAGCTAGCAGCGCCAATATAGCATTAGCATGCATGCCATCAAGCTATTTCCAAGGCTCACGCTGCACCATCGAGTGTCACTGAGTCTGCTTGCTTACACCGCCCATGACACGCCTAGCATATGTCAATCGATGTAATACTGAACGGTCGATCATGGCATGTGTGCACCCAATAGTGTTGCTGGGTCCTCATGGCAAAGGGACGACGTTACATGCAAAAGCATTGAGTTATTTGTGAGAATCAAGATCCACTAGGATGATAGGATACAATTGCTCGTTAATCGGTCCAGGACTTGCTTGCAACCGTGATAGCGGCGTGCCGCGTCATGCATGAGAGCTCTAGCTGAAGTTCATGTCAGGCCAGACGGTCTCATGAGCCTCGCGAGCTGCAGCGGTTCTCCTTACAAGTGAATCCTGTCTCAGAGTACTCGAAGCTCGCCAGAATCTCAAAACATGTAGTCCAACTTAATGGAAGCAAGTCTGCTGATTCACAGCGAGCAAAGACGGAAGGGATCCCCCTCAGCGTACACGGAAGCTCCACTGGTGCCAGCAGTAGTGCCAGCCCACGTAATTATGCTGTAATTATGCAGCATTCTCGACATTGAAAACTTCAGACTTTGCAGACGCTGGGAGAATGTCTTTGCTGCTGGGCGCTTGCATTATTGGCGTATTACCACGGTAGGTTTTCAGAACCCATACAGCGCTAGGAGCCCTACTGCAGTGATCGTGAGCAGCACCTGGCGGACGTGCGCACTCCAGTGAACAATGTCTGTGGCCACAGCTCCTTCAGTAGACAAAACGGCTGGCAAAATACTCCCGTGCTCCATTCAAAGCCCTTCACATCTGGCGTCATCAACAACGACGGCTGGATGTGCTTGTTGGGAATCTCCACCTCATTTCAGGCAGCAACTTTTGCAAAAATCAAGTAGACGTACCAGCTTTCAGCATAGATACTCTGGGGCTTTCCTTCCATGCGGCATTGTGAAAGTGATGCGATTGCACATTGTCCTGCCTACAGATGAAAGGGGGAGCATGAGAAAAACGAGCATCTGTCAGGCCACTGCAGAGGGAACAATGCAGTCTCTGAGTGCACGCAACGAGACGCTGCAATCTGCAAAACTACCTACTCTAGTTACTGATGGGGAGGTGGTCACTGTGGACGTTCCTCCATCTGCCTCAGATTTTCTGCGTTTGTTCCCTTCATGTGCGTGAGTTGTTCGACTTACATCCCCCTCTCACTCATTGCCATGTTCGATATGATCTTTGCTGCCTTACATCGAGTGACAAGGGGTTAAGTTGCAATCCCCTCAAGCTTGTTCAGTGAATTGCGTATAGATAATTCTGTGATCGCATTCTTCTCTTGACAAGTCCCAGCTGATCGCATTCTTGCCGTTGACAAGGCCCAGCCAAAAGTATCCTGTGCTGCCTGATTACCCCAAAGCGGCATTCACCGAAAATAGCATCCACTAAGTACCACCCCAAACAAAAGACAGCAACATCTTCTGGCTGCTTGGCGGCCTGTTCTAGGTTCATTGCTTGCCTTACTGCGGTATGGTGCGACTAGAAGTGTGGCAATTCAAGGGGGGCTGCCGCGAAAGAAGAGAGAAGTTTGTGGATGAACGTAAATCTGGGAGCATGCTATCACCCTCGGCACCATCTTGTCAAAGATGAGGTGCTGCAGCAGCTCGGGCGCCAAGATTGTGAGATTCGTTTTCCTCACGCCTCGCCTGAATCAAATCCTTTGAGCCTTGGCGCTTTAAGAATGTGACTCGTGAATGGGACTCTGCAATCTTCCCTGTCGATGATTGGAACTGCCATTCATCATTCACAGCCAAAGGTTCACTCTTGACACCACACCAGAAAACTTGCTCTGAAGCTGTCTATCAGGCAAATCCACAGTTGGCTAGAGCCACTTGATTTCCCGTATAGATTTCTGTGCCCTCCTCCTTCACAGGTCCTTACACAACAACCAGGACTTATGGGGGCCGTTGTCACCTCCTCTTCTGGGGGGCGCATGTTGAGCGACTTGCGCAATCAGCGCGTGTAATGCAGGCCGCTGGTAAATGGGAAGGGGCTGAAGATAACTTGGCCCCTGAGCAGGTAGGGGCATTCTCAGTGGGAGTCTGTTAAGGGTCAAGGCCTCAAAAAATGGACCACAGATCAGATTGGAAAGTCAACCAAGTTGGTTGAGCACCATCTAGCTTGTCTGTGGAATGTATAGTTATGGGGTTGCAGTGCATTGTATGCCAGAGCAGTCATTGAGGTGAGGAATCAAGGCCTTGGAAGTAAACGAGGCTGAGACAAGGGGGAAGGATCGAACTGGACTGTGAAGACTGTTCCATCTTGGCCAAAGGTCTGAGTAGGCAGGTTGAGGCTCTGTCTTGTTCATTGTACGTTTGACCAATCTGACTCACATTCTGCAAGTCTCATTTGAATGTTTGAGCCAATGCTTTCAAGAGTTCGATGAGAGATGCTCTTTAGATTGTACGTGATTGCTCCCTGTCTAGATCGTTGATAAGGTGGTTATGACACGTTCAAGGCCACATTCATATCGCGTACGTTACTTGGATTCATTGGGCGGTTATAGAGTTGCCAGATGGAAGGGAAGAGACCAACAGTCAAGGTCGCACTTGGGAAGTTTTGCTGAACTCCTCTCGTCAACCCATGCAGTTGCACCGTTTGATCCAGCCGTCTCTGGAGGTCGCCCTTCGACAGGCTACTTTTCACTTAGATTCGGCGACCACCCATGAGCTGTCTGTCACCATCCTTCTACCAGGTCCTAGCACCAGCAAGCGACCGGCAGATGCATCTCCACACAAAGAGCAACTCTCAATAGCTGCCCAACGGATCGAAAATTCGAAGCTGGCTAGTCAAAAGCGGGACAGCAAGAGAAATGAGAGTGCTAGTTATGATTTGGACAGTGTTAGGATTGTTCGTCCAGATCAGCAAGCAGCCAGCTTGACACCAGATGCTCTGTCGGAGAATGACCTAGCGAAAAGGGAGATGAGGAAAGGAAGGGGCGCTAAGATTGAGGGAGAGGTCAAGGCCTGCGTTTACGTTTCGAAATACGAAGCCCCGACGGGAGGAAGCATGCCTCAAGGGACGACGGTTGCAGTGATGGGTCCCGGTAGACAGATGCCCGCTGCAAAGGTAGGTGTAACGAATCCACACTTCACCTTCTGTCAACTGCAAGGTTCCTTTAAGAAGCTCAGTTGCTGGAACGCGGATCTTCTGCGAAGAAACATCTTTGGAATTATAACTGCGTCGCTCACTTGTGCCCTTCCCTGCGAAGGTCTAGAAGCGAAATGGAAGCGCCATTGGTGCAAATGAAGAAAAAGAAAACAGTGTGTGTCTGAGGACGAGTTGCAAAGAATGCCTGGGCTATCGACTCCGTACAAGCCCGCAAAGTCTGACATGATTGTGGCAGATGGTCCAAAGCTGAGAGGTCAATTACCCAGACGCTCACGAAACGAGTCAGCTTTCGAAGGGCCGTTCAAGACACTGAAAGATTGGGGAGCAGTTTCGCAAATCCTGGAACTCTCATTTGAAGTCCTCTATGCATCTTCTTATGAGTTTTTGAATGAAAGAACAGAATGCTGACGGTCGGTGGGACTCTTGCCGGGAGTCTTCTACAAAGCCAGCAAACGAGTCAGCTTTCAAGGCGCCATTGAATCAATTGGAAAACGGAGAGAGTGACGTCAAAACCCTTCCATCCGCGTATGGCCTTCTACAGACCCCTTTCGGACCCTCTGTGTTCCTTAAGTGACCCCTTAACCTTCTTTCAGACCAAGAAAACGATTGTGGCAATGACTTCACCCTATTTTGTACGTCCCCCTGCTAGGATTCGTCATGGGCGATCGACCGGCGGCCGCTCGAAGCCCCCAAACCCCCTGACGTTGGCGAGGTTTTGCTGTCCAACGACGGCGAGGCCCTGCTCGAGGGCCTGTTGACCAACTTCTTCGTGGTGCGGAGGAGGACAGGGGGTGCCAACAGGGCCTCTTCGAAGACAGACGCAGAAACGGTCCTTTTAGACGCAGAAACGTCGCCTTTAGAGCAACACATGCTGAGCGGAGACACGCCTAGGAGAGACACGGAGGGTGCTAAAAAGGCGGATGATGCCAAAGAGACGGAAGGTGCTGGACCGGTTGAAAGTGGGAAGGATGGGGAGGGCTACGCCAAGAAGAATCGCTGGAATGGTTTGGTAGTGCAGACGGCGGCGTTGGAAGAAGGCGTGTTGCCAGGCGTGATTCGCCGAGCCGTGCTGAGGTAGGCTGTCGGCGACGGCGTTTGCCTCGCTCCAAAACCCGTTCCTGCTTGCCCTCTTTGATCTTTCTTTCAAGCAGAGAGCTCCTGTCTGTGACATCGGGAATCTTTCGCGAGTCGGCGGCAATGGTGCGAGTGAATTGCCGTGCGTATCAGGGGTTCATTAAGGATTCTCATGTTTGCCTGTGATGTTCCCTGATCCTTTCACACTGACGAATACAATCCCGCAATCTAAATCTGATTCTCCCAACGCGATCTCAGGCACTTCAGCTCCGGCTCTTTGGAATGGCTTTTCATCCTATCAGCTACAGATCTTAGTGGATACATAGTTCTCTGCAAATGGACGGGCTGGAACAGAGCGGCGAGGACGTTCAGCTTCATTCTGTGAAGCTTGGATTAGTGAACACAGCTTCCGTCACTCCTAACCGAGGGTCTCTCCTCCTCATCTCACAGTTTATGCGAGGCATGGGGTGTCGAGATCAGCCTCGAGGCGCCAAGGCTATCCGACCGGAGCACGTGGCTAGAGGCTTTCGTCACGAGTAAGCACATCAGGACTTGCCGCACTCACTGCTGCCATGCGGCGCTTTCAGCACGATGCAGATTCAAACAGAGGCGAATGATTGGAGTTACCATATATAATGTCACTTAGATGTGTCCCGTTCGATATTGCCCGACTGTGCATCTTCTCCATCAAGTATCAAAATCTTCAATCGGATAAACAAAGCTCGCAGAGCGACTTATCCGGACTTAGCTGCTTCATCTACAGCGATTCCCCAAACGCGGGAGCCGGGGTGCATTGCTTCAATAAGGTTACGTCCAAGGATTCTTGAAGCTTTCAACGTATTTGCGTTTCTCAAGAGTCTGGAATCCGGCAGGCAGCGAAAGGATGCGCTGCAAACGCAATCCGTCGTTGTGCATATGTTCCTTTCAGGCAGCGTACGAATCGTCCAACCAGTCGTGAGCGTACGATGGCGCCAAGGCTGGCGACCAGCGGAAAGCCGACCCTTGCCTGGACACGTGGCCGCTTCTGATTGGCGGGAGCATCGGCTACCAGCAGATAGCCCATTCTGCCGCGCTTTGTGGGTGAGCTAATGGAGACTCTTTTGGATCCAGAACAGGTCTCCGGGCACCTTTTCGTTATGGTGTCATGGTCTACCAGTCAGCAGTCTCGGTCTCCGGTGTAGACTCAATGGGGATGTGTTCAGCATACTGGACATTATGGCTTGTTTCCAGCATATTTCTAGTGGGCTATTTTGCAGCCTGTGTTTGGGACATGCTTAATACTGCGCCAGCTTTCAAAACCAGAACAGACAAGTCATAATGCTCGCGAAGACCGTCTGAAGCTAATTCTCCCTTGCTTAGTCCCATCAGCCGTATTGCAAGGTCGTCTCTCGTCACCTCTATCCCTGACAAGCCCGTAAGAAAGTACGCTATTTGAACTTTGCCTGACGTATGAACTCTTTGTCGAGCTTTGGCATTTGGGGAAGTCGGTCGCTCGCCCAAACGGCCTCCGTCTCGAACTCTCGCTCTGCCGCTTGCACCAACTTCAGAAGGAGTTGCCATTTTTGCATCTGCGAGCATCTCGGTGTGAATTGTCTCCGTTCAGCTGGGGCTTCCAGCCACGCAAAGCCGTCGGCGAATTGCAAAAAACTTCTTCGTATGAGTTTAGAGAGGCTTAGTCCCTGCGATGTTCTCTCCATCCTCTTTCTCGCTTAAAGGCCGACAGTCCTCTTTGTTGTGTGCTATATATTAGAAGCGTTTCCACTCGCTTTGCAGGAGGCGTTGCTAAGTGAGGAGCGGCTTCGGCTTGACGGTTCCAGCATGGACATCGTCAACCTGTGCGGAAAAAGTTAAAGGGGGTTACTTAGGTGAAGTGAATGTGTGAGGCACATGCTGAATTTGTGGACTGAGTGAGGTGAAACCAGGATTGTTTGCAAAGCATAATAGTCGATTGCATGCGGCAATCTGCTGTCGCTTGCAAGGCAAAGTCCGTCAATTTCGGCTTTCCAATGAATCGAGGTAACAGCAACTTGTCTACAGGATGATGTAACGCGGGGTTGCAGAGTGCTGACAGACTCAATCACAACTCTGCTGTACCGTTTTAGTCCACTCGGCGCCCGTTGCAAGACACTACGGTGGTTGTTTTAAGGGGCTGAAGACTCAGCTTACCGTATGCCATGCCCACGTACGAGTAATTTTAGGTGTGTACAAGTAGAGGCGCATTAGGCCGTGAACCGGGAGATTGAGTAGATCGACAAGACTGCACTCGACGTACCGCATAACCGTACATGTGCTGCATCTCAGTCGTGCAGTTCATATGCGGGCCGCATTGCACCGTGGCACACTGCGCATGCGCATGCAAACCCTTATGCGGCACACTAGGCTTTGCGGAAATGCTTCTCTGCTAGCTAGGTCGCGACGACGGTATATACGTCATACTTGTGTACGTACAGAGAGCCTGTGGTCCGTGGACTAGTCTGCATGCTTGTACGTACACGTACGTCGGAAGTTATGGTTGCAAAATGAAGAGCTCCGTGTGAACTTTAAGCTAGACCACGTCAACTTCGATCCACGCGGGCCCGACCCGATTGAATGCAAGTAACGTTAGGGTTTTCAAGATGGTAACGATCGTGTCAAATACATGTCCAATAATCAAAGTATCGTATTGCTGCTGCATGATTGTACATATCATGTGGCAGGGACGATTTGCCGCCAGATTAGTAAGACCTCAACCACACAATCGATTGTGTAACCGTAAAGAACCCTACTCCGCTCTGTCGGCCACTGACAGCCTGTCAGCGTCCTCGAATCAACTTTCTTCATCGTCCTGCATTTCCTCTAGTATTTCAGGATGTGCGACCATGCAGCTTTGCATGGCGACAAACTTTTCTAAGCAGTCGGACCCCTGTGGAAGAAGAACTAGGCGTCAACGATTGCTTCACTACAAATGAATCATCGCATTGACACATTGCCGAGTACAAAATATGCCGGGAACAAAACGGGTACCAGCCCTGAAAACCGATTCTGACGACCTTCGATGATGACTCAACATCTCTCAACAACAATCAAAAATCCCTCTTGCCCTGAGTTTATTTGAAGGATTAATCAGTAGTGTTGACCAGCAGCGCTTTTGAAAACTCATTTGTCGAGCCCTCAGTCAGCAGCTTGGAGCAGGGCCCATTGCAAACAACACGGCTGACGGCGTTCAACAGCTTTATCAGAGACGAGGATTGTCACAGAAAAGTATAAGTGAGCCGATGCTGCGCGCCCGCAACAGCCCAGTGCGAGAAAGGTGAAAACCAACAATCTCGTACTTTAACAGCCCCTCGGTCACAGATCCCCTTCAATCGAAACGCAAACCACCCTAGAACTTTGAAGACTTATACCGAAGGAAGAAAACACTAGACTTGGTCCCACTGCGGCCCTTCATACAATCTTTTGATTCGCAAGGCCGTCCCCTCAATGCTACAATATTTGCAAGCAACTTGTGCTACGCTTCTCTCGACGTCCGTTAGTCAAGACGATCATAGGGGACTAGGCAGCATCAAAGCCTCACTCTCGCTTTCCCTTTTCCTTCTCCAAAAAATCCCGTCATTTCCTTACCTTTTCTTCCTCTCTACTTTTGATGTAGCAAACAAATGCGTCCACAAACGATGCCCCGCATGGCCCGTTTTTGATGCCATCTATACACGGGCACTCCAAGGCCTCCCGAGCTTTCGCCTCGAGGTCCTGCGCGAACCGTCATTTTAGACTCAATCAGCTTCAAGTTGTCTCTTTTGATGCCTTGATACTTCCTTCTGAGCAGAATGGTTAAAGAATGATGGCCGCTTCCGCATTTGAGCTTGACAGTTTTGTGATAACCACAGAAATCATCGTATCAGTAAGAGTAAATCTAATATACAATTTTGATTAACTGAGGTCGATTCACACCGTTTGGATTGGCAGACAGTCCTTGCTTGAATTCTTACCCAATCGTAGACCACCTAAGAAACCGAAGCAGATCATAGATACCGAATCTTAGCCCTCAACCAGGTTACTGAGAATTGCATCCGCAGGAGATGAAGTCAAGCGCCCGCTAGAGTCGTTAGTCCAAGCTTGCTGGATTCGGATTTCGAAATGACGCGCAGCATGATACAAAACAAATGGGTTCGATTCAAAGCGGTCGCATCCACTGAGAATGTTCGATGCTTTTGTCTGCAGACATGTATATTTCAAGAAACAATTTAAACCATGACGAGGTTTTGCGAGGTATCCAAAATCATGGACCAGACATGTTTGCAGCTTCTGACTGTCAGGAAAGACTCCAACGAGCACACAAAGGACGCAGAACAACTCGAACACAGCCACTTGGAAAGTACTTCAAATCAAAAGCATAAAATGGATGAAATCTGTCAAGCGCTCACCTCCTCACTGATCCCATCCAGCCCCCCCAAGGCCTCTGCATTCAAAACAGCATCAGGTCACATCAAGCAGGGACCTTGGTATATTGATTTCAAGGAAGAATTAGTTGAGAGTTTGTCAATCCTTATTTTAGTATGCTCAGAGAGAACTTGAAGAAAACAGGTACTGTGCTGGCAACTTTTGTGGCTGCTTGTATCTGAACCCTCTGATGAATTAAACACATCTAATCATTCAAGAGTTCAACGATTAGCGCCAGCCTCTATTCCTTGTCCGCTGGGAATCAGAAAAGACCTGGCAGGCCCCCAGTTTAATCCACCCTAAGTTATTCTTTTGTGCTATTTGACTTTGCCTGTCTTGTCATGACACTTCACATACGTAAAAGCAGCCAAAAGAAAGTGCTGGAGTTGAAAAACATACCACCTGCGTTCAAAACCTCGCATCATTTCTCCAAAGCCAATTTCTGTTCAAGGTAAGGTAGATCCAGAACCGCAGTGTGATCCCCACCACCAGTTCATCAAGAAAAATAAAACCACCGAGACGACTTTGCCAGTGAGGATCTTGCCACCAACCCAGATATTCATGTGTCAAAGCTACTTATAGTCAAAGTGTTTCGAGTCCTTAAGCAGACATCAGATAAAGCCAAGACATCCTTTTTCTCTTTCATACTGTCATCCTCTAGGATTTTGTCAGATTTTCAAAACACGCATTCTTCAGGGAACCCTCAGAGCGCCACGGCTGCTCAGGCAGCTTGTCAACTCACCTTCCGCTAGCGCCTCAAAAGGATTCTCCCCCCCACCGCTTTGGCTACGCGCCTTCTGTAATTCTTCGTTAGATCCTGGTCGTACTGCCGGCTCCACACCACCCAAATCATTGCTCCTTTGTGCGCTTGCCATCAATCGTACCTTCAGTAAGACCACTCAAGGAGGAAGATCTGTATGGCGAGAAGCTTTGCGTGCCGTTCATTCACACCTGAATACAATGCTGATGCAAACCACTGCTTTTCAAGACACGATGAGTCTCTTGTAGATTGTGACACAGAAGGGAGGAAGAATTGCGGCGCTGGGGTGGTATTAAGAGAGGAGCTCCACTGGCGCAGACCTTTGAACTGCGATTACGCCTCCAGTACAGAAGCAGGCAGGACTTCAATCGCTTCAAGTTCTCTGCTTGAAAGGATGCCTGCACACTGCCTGCGAACCACCTTTTCACTAATAGAGTCAGACTCAACTCGAACAGGGCACAGAGGTGACGACCTTCAAGGGTTTTCCAACTTTTGCCAGCTCGCCATTGCTGGCAAATTAGGGTTTGGCTACAGACTTTCGGAAGCTTGGAAGCTCGATTGCCTCCTCAAGCGCTGCCAAAGACGAGAGGGCGACCTTCTAGCTGTTCCTGGTTCGGCCTTTGCACCACCACCAGGCAGCTTGCATTCAGAAACCAGTTAATCAAAGCACAGAGTGGTTACTGCTTTACGTTGTTCATTACAGCAGCTTGTTCATTGGGATGGCGCCTCCGATGACAGAAACAAGTGTTCAGTCCCGCTTACAGACGTCCTAAAGCTGTGATTGAACGATGGATAATCACCAGGAAACAAGGTATCGGCCAGGACCAGACTGCGCAACCAGCGCGGTGGACGGCTTGGTCCGGGCAGGTGCGCTTTCATCAACTTAGACGAGTAAAACCATCAAGAATGTATCAGGCTACCAACGAAGTGATATATGATGCCGCTCAATGCAGCGACATTCTTTGGTGGCAGTCTCAGATCATGTTGCATGGTGGCAGAGCCTTGGATGACTTCTGGGGCTGAGTAAAGAAACTTTTCGTTTAGCTGTTGTGCTGAGCAGAAGCTCGCGACCTTGGTGCGTCAAGTTCACACACTCCCAGGCTATTCACAATTTTTGCCCATTCCTGGCCGAAAGTGCCTGCTCAAGGCAATTCTTCGCAGTGTTTTTCATATCCGTTTCATCAATCCACCATCCAACACAACCTTGGTACGACTCAACGAACCACACATGCACGTCAACATGTCCAACTCTCAGAAAATCCGACCATGCCTTGATCTTCAGCAGCATCATCACTCCCTCAACTGAATTGTTGACAATTGCAGGACTAGCAGGGCTAGTTTGGGGGGTGTTCTCCTCCAACTACGATAGGAGGGTGAGAAAGTCATTGGGTTTCTCTTACGTGGCCACAAACACGCTGAAGACTGGCGTCACGTGGGGTATGTTCTCCCCATTTCTTTTTTCTAATCTCCTTGCAGTTATGGGATGGTCGACAGTCGGAGAGCGGCGTTGACTGTTCTCCATTGATGAGCTCAATTGCGGGATAGGGAGCCTTGGTAGTCCGTTGACACGATGTCTCGGTAGATTGTCGCCATTCTGGGGGTTTGATTGAGCATGGATAGGGTGGCAGGCAGTGGTTTGCAAGACATAGTGACCAGGATCCTGCCTGCTGCGAACATCAACTCGCTTTCTTGTTTGACATAATGAAACGCTTTGTGAGACGAAACATCACAGTAGATGGACTTCAAGGCATACTTGTTGAAGGAAGATACTGTCATGTATCTTATGATGCCCTTTCGCATTGACAGGAAATCCAGCATCTTTGCTAACGTATCTGATTGCTTGGGGGGGGCACGAACTGGGGAGTCTGCGGGTTTGTTTTAATATCGAGAGAGTTCCAGGGGCCTTCGAGCATCCGTTTACTTCCAGCCAACAAAGATCAGACTTTTCGAATATGCGAGAGACCACAATTCGTTGAGAGTCCAGACGAATCAGCCTGGAATCAGCGGCTCAGTCGAAGCCCCTGCTGCTTTTATGCTCACTATTGTCAGAACGAGGTGCAAGGACTAGGAGAAGGGGTCCTTGCTTTGCCACGAAGTGCCGGCACACAAGTTTTAATCGTCTAAGTTCGACAGCTGAATCATGCACAATCTTTTCTTCTCTTATGCTAGGCCAAGCTTCGGAAGACTTAGGCGGTCATCTTCCATCCTTTCCACAGGTACGGTGGCGGCTACTTACTTGGGGCTTCACTGCGGACTGGAGCGACTGCGCAGAAAGCAGGACACGGTCAGTGTTGTCTTTGGACTGTTCGTGAGAACATGCTAGCAAAAGCCTTATGTACGATGGCAAACCAGGTTGTTTTTTGCATTCAAAGGGTGAAACACGGTTCAAGGCAAGATCGGTGGGCTTGAACGGCCGAAAATTGGGTTTATGATGCCTTCACGAGAGATGGCCAAATGGCGCCGAAGGTATTGACTTGTAAAGAAGGTCTGTTTCATATTGGTCTGCCTGCAGAGGCACGGCACATCAGCTAATTTCTTGACACCCGGGAACTCTTTCTTTTTGAGTCGGTTTTTAGATGTTGAAGACCTAGGCATCATGTAGCACAAGCTTTCTGCTCGTGAAAGAAGGAACATCAGTCCTTGTGACTGGATTCATTTCAAGCGCGAAATTTGCCCAAGTAACTGATAAACCCGAAAGTGTTCAGCGCAAGGAGCGTGTGCGTAGTCTCCTGAGGACATAGTTTTCAACGTTCGAGAGTTCGAAATTTCGAGTAGATTTCGAGAAGGTTCGAAGTTTCCCTGTCCTTGTGCCATGTAGCCAACGAAGTCGGATTCAGATTGCACCACCTCTTTTGCCCCAGTTGAATGCCACGCTCGCCGGGGGGGCGGACAGGGGCTATCCTTTCTTTGTCCTTGCCCCGGGCTCGACGACGCTTTCTCCTCACCACGCTGCTCTCTGCTGGGATAACAACTCTAGTCGACCAAGTCCGACCAACGGTTTACTAGACGCGCATTGAGCACCTGTAACGCATCTCGTTGATCGATGGGGTAGACCACAATGCACATTTTGCAGTACTTGAGCCTCAAGCTGCGGCCTTTCGTTCTAGTAACCTGTAATTGAAAAAGGAATTGAGTGTCACAAGATTGGCCATGCGTATGTTGCTTTTGAGTTTAGAGACTGATAGACCAAACTTGCTGCAGTGCTTCAGCTGAATGTATTTTTGAGAAGGTGAATGTCTACGCGTTTGCTTCAAATCGGATACTCAATCTGGTATATAAGGATCTCTACTATTAGTTGAGCATGTCCAGCAGGCCGCTTAGCACATATGACGCACCTTCCAGCCGTCTCAAAGACTACATGCATGCCGCACAAACTCAGAATGCTGGTAATTGATCTGCTTCATGCTCCATGCGCAATCACCATCGCAAGCACTCAGTGACAGATAAGAACTTAGTGATCCGTCACGACGCATGCTCCCACAAGTAATATTTGGGTTCTCGAGTGCATGCCCGGCGCAGGTCGCAGGATTGTTTAGGACTCTGGACAACGTGACATGCAGCCGTAGCAAGCTGCAGAGTCAACTCATTACCGTCCCGGTCTCACCGCGGCAGACTCTGCCCGATGGCTCCACATGGATCAGGGCAATAATGAACCGTAAGTTACCATGTCCGTGTTGTGCACTTTAGCAAGAGGGCTGTAATTACAGCCCTCTCGTTAACCTCAACTAGCTCAGAAAATAATCGTGATAATTTTGAACAATGGTTGGGATGATCGAGCTGACTTGCAGGATCAGAACTTCCCTGTGGCACGGCATGCAGTAAAAGACGCCACGTTTGTTGCCGATTTACATGGTTGCCACACAAGCGTTACGAATGGTCATTGATTATACGCAAAACTTATCATTGGCAGTGGTCGCTTGGAATACTTGAAGTGCGGCATCTTAGAAGTAGGCGTCTGTGACACTAAAGCAATGCGAAACACCAACCCCAATCTTTGAAGTCACATGTCAGAGCAAACATTCACCCCAACCTCTCAACGAATTTGTTGGCGGCTTGCTCTCCTCTACTTGCATTGCTTTCATGCAGATTCGAACCCCTAACCTACCCGTCCTACTCTAGCCTAAGGATGCAGAAATCCGTGTCAAACCGGTTCCAACCTCTCTTGCCGCTTAGTCCACTTGTATGTCCACATCTACCTCCCACTCACCCCCTGTATTCTGTCACGTTACACTACGGCCGTCCGTGAATGTTCTCACACGGGAAAGACGAGCCCCCAAGCCAGCCCTCAAGCTAGCTCTCAACTGGCTCACTCTCCTATTTGCTTTCTTGCCCTACTGGGCTGAGTCGCAGCCGCCAATTTTGCGACAAATAGTAACAGCGGAAACTCTGAAGGAAGGCATGCCGCCCCTCTCATCATTCACAAGATTGTCGATCAGCCATTTACCTTGCCAAGCGGAGGCCTCAGCCTCCCCAGGTCAGACCCTTAACCGCCCTGGGTTAGCCCGCTTCTCACCCCCTCGCCAGGAGCACGTCCGCCGACCGCCCCTTCTTCACTGGGCTCACTGTCCGCTCCCTCACAGTGCACAGCGGCATCCCATCGCGCTGGGCTCCCAGCCCGCTCTTCTCCCTCTGCAGCGCCCAGTTGGACAACGTCGCAGTCGGAGCCTCGCGCCGGATCTCGTTAGCGCCGTACGCCCCACCTTTCTCCTTTGCGAAACTGAACGCCGCAACGGCCGCCGCGGCGGCCAGCCCCGCCCCCAACACGCTCAGAAGCGCCTTGCCGAAACCGGGCAACGGGCCCCCGCTTTCCGCTTCTTTATCCTCCTCTTCCGGGTCATCCGCAACCAGGTTCAAACTCGCTTCCAGATTGGAAACGGGGTCTGACCCCCTCCCTTCTAGGGCGTGCGTAAAAACGCTTGGCGGGGTGACCGGGGTTGTTGGCTCCTCCTCGGCACCGGTGTTTTCTCCGATTTCTGGAGAGCCCTCGAAAGCTTCTTCGTCTTCAAGGTCGTTTTCTTCGTCTTCCGGAAAGTCGTCGTCGTCTTCGGCAAGATCCTCGACGGGCTCCCCAGCGAAAGCAAGCGCTTCGTTGACAACCTCCCATTCCCTGCAGAGGGACAGGAATGAGCGTTAGGCCAGACCACGTCATTACTCAAGTGGGCTCTTTTACTTCAGGAGCAAACAAATCAGCATAAGTAGAGCAGATTGAAAGCCAACGGATTGCCACCCAATGTAAGGTAGAACGGGGGAATAAGGTCAAGACACCCAGACAGAAAAGACTAGCGGAGCTTGATTTGAATTGGACTAGACCAGGGAGAGTGCTATAGCCTAGATGGGATGCTTGAAAGAGCTTCCGGCCGTCCAGTTCCTGCAGGAGATGGCTCTAACGTTGCGAGTAATTTGAAGCAAGGAGCGCTGTAGGATGCTCTGGGGAGGTCTGCTACCGTGCTTCATACAGGTAGCAAAAGTTGAAGAGAACCAGTACAGCATACGGGCATTGAAGTGTGTGGGTCTGATTCATTCCTGAAAGTGATGCCACCGTGCTTCTCGCTCAACTACCTGCTCCCTGTGTGGGGGTTGCTTTCGAGCCAGTCTGCAACACCAAAAGTGACTGCTTGTTGCCACGTTCAAAAACCAGCATTAGGAAGAAAGAGACCCCATCAGACAGAGCTTGTCAGCTCTATGACTTCATTGCAGCGGTCGAGCTGAGAGCAAACAGTGTCGCAAATAGCTGAGAAGAAGTTGTCACATCTATCATAACACTGCTGGCAGCGGAAAGAGGCATCTGCTCGCTTATCCATCCTTTACAACACAGCCAACTCCCTTGCAACCAGGTTGATGAGACAGGTGATCAGCAGATTTTGAATTGAAAGGCATAACTTCTTGACGGCAGCCAGTGCTCTTAGTGTACACAAACCCGCCGAGCTCAGGCAAGATGACATCAGCAAGCCAGTGAGTAAGCACTGACTTAGAGGTCAACATGACAGCAAACCAGGGAGTAACTAGAGGCGCCCCTCACTTTCCCTGGTGCTCCCTCAACCGCCTGAGCAGCATCCTGCGGCTCTCCTCAAGCTCCGCCAGCGCATTCTCCCGCTCCTGCATCTGCACCGCCTGCAGTTTCTGCAGATCTTCCAGTTGCACCTCCAGCGTCTCCAAGGCTTCTCTGATAGCCACCAAACTCCTCGCCTCTTTGCTGGGGCCCTGCCAAGGCTTGCTGTCCGAGAGGGGGGTGGATTCATAGTTGAAATCAATAACCCTGGGAGAACCGCTCGCGCTGTTTTCCGAGGAGACGGTGTCTAGAACGGTGCTCGGGCTGTCGGACCCGGCGGACACGCGTTGCGACTTCATGGAGCGCTCGATGGCCTCGGAAATTTTGATGTGGAGGTCGCTCGCGCGGCTGAGGACAATGGCCAACTCCTCAGCCTCCATTCTGATATAGCACTGGGGAAATGCGGGAGCTCTGCCTGGTGAGCTGCGCTTAACACCTGCAGCAGCAAACTGCTCTTCCCTGAGCTACTTTACGAAGCAAGCAGTCACTGTCCTGTGCTCATGCTGGTAAAATGCCCCTCGTATTATTGAGCTCACGCCCAGTGCTCCCTGCTTTGTCTTGCTTTATGCCTGGATGCTATGGTGTGCTGCAATCCCTTGGCTTTATCTATGAACTCGAGGTAAACCACTGCTTAGGCATTCATGCCCTGGCTCTCTGAAGATCCCTTTCAACTTCTTGTCAATAGACTCTTGCCCCACGAGACAAGTGGAGCAACTTCGGCAGCTTGCCAGCTTTTGAGCATGCTCAGAAGGGCCTCACTTTCCAAGAATTGCTTCAGGCTACATTCAGGGTTGCCCTTGGGAAGTACTGCCCAGCACTATTTCAAGAGACGGCCAGCAGCAGGCAGCCCAGAATCTGCTTTTACCAACTCAAGGGCTGGGAAGGTACGGAACCGGAGCACCCGCAAATCCTGCCGGTCCAATTTTCAGGGCTGTGACCTTGCAAACCCACTTCCCAAATCTTCAAAGAAGGGCTTGATGAGGCCTTGACCATGCAACAGTGCGCCTTCAATCCTGTAGAAACGTGGTAGGAACAGCCTCTGAAGTCAAGTGCACAATTTGTGGAAGACCCTACTACTAGGTACCAGGTACTAGGTACGTTCACAAGGCAGCCCGCCATGTTCTCCGCTAGTCTTGCATTATCGACAAAGCTGGCTGCTGACGCCACGATCGTTGCGCCAAAACTTCTCCATTGAACAATCGACGGTCCGAGTTGCAACTTTGCGAGATTGAACGGCCTTCATCAAAGTTGGCAAAGGCGGGAGTTGCCGCCCTACGTCCTGGTCCGCGTTAATGGTCGACCGCGAGCGGTAATGGTTTTGACAGCAGAGCTGATGTAAAACTAGAGGTGGATTGGACAATGCTAGGTACCTATTCGATCAAGTAGTCTCTTGAAAGTTTTTTGTGTCTGCACAATTGCAATTTGCAATAATAGGGCTTCGACTTTTTGGGGGGAGAGAAGAGAAGGAAACGTAGACGCCTCTCTTCAGGGATTGAATGGACTCAGAGTGTCAGGAGTAGAAGGCATTTCGGCTTTTTTGACAAGATTACTTTAAAAAATTGTGGTGATGCAGCGGTGATGTGGAGAGTGCTTTGTGGTAAAACTCAATAGCTGCAATGGCGGTGATGTTGGAGACGAGCCTGGGTGAGCTGGTGGTGGACCTGTTCACGGACGACTGCCCAATCACAACCAGGAACTTTTTGAAGCTGTGCAAGATCAAGTACTACAATAACTGCCTCTTCCATGACGTCAAGAAGGACTTTCTGGCGCAGACTGGGGACCCCACAGGCACCGGGAAAGGAGGGGACTCTATCTACAAGTGAGTCGCCGGCGCACTTTGAAATTGCTTAAGAAGACGCGATGGTTCAGTGCATTGCAAAAACCCCTTGGTTGAAGTCGTTTGAGGCAGATATTGTTTTTGAACTGTGACCATATTGGTTAGTTCGAGTCGGTCATCAGGCAATCATCCCCGATGCCTCACGTTCTTAACGCGGTATCCATTTTACATTCTGCAAGTGTTGTGATGTCATGCAATAAGTTCTGCTTCAATTGTGTCAATGACCTGGCAGCACTTTTAGCAGTCATCTTGCGCATTTATTTTGGGCTGTTCATTGATGCTAGTGTGGGTCCCAGTGCGCCCCTGACGGAGATGTCAAAACCGTTTGCTGTCGCCACCATGTCGAAACTTTGATAAAACTCGGCAGACTTGAGTTTCAGGATACCCCCCCCGTCACCAATCATCATGGTCATAATGTGGTATCATTGTCAGAGAAGCCGCGCACGGCTCTGCAGTAGAGAAACAGGGACTCTCTATTTGCCACTTCCCCCCAATCTTCCGTTTTTGCCTCACACCGCTGGGCACTTTTGCAGTTGCGCACTTCAAAGTGGAACAATTTGATACATTGCAAGTTTGAGATCTATCTCCAGATGAGTGCAACTTGAAGGTGTTATTTCCGCACTTGCGCAACCCGAGTACTTAATATGACCCCTGTTGAAGTTGCGCAACATCACGGCTTCAACATGATGTCTCAAAGGACGTACAATCTGCGGGCCCCTGGCCCTCTCCGTACTGCTCTTGGACGTTTTCTAAGTTACAGAACACAAGACTTTACATTATCTGACATTCTTCTCACACCGTCCCCAGGTTTCTGTACGGCGACCAGGCGCGCTTCTTTGAGGACGAGATCCATCCGAAACTGAAGCACGCAAAGAAAGGAACCGTGGCGATGGCGAGCGGGGGGGAGAACCTGAACGCATCCCAATTCTACATCACGCTCAGGGACGAGCTGGATTACCTGGATGAAAAGCACACAGTGAGTCCGTCTTTCATATGTGAGATCGAACAGTGCCGGGCTTTGCGCATGTGCGTGTGGTACGAGGTGTCTTTCTAAACTTCTGCAGCTTCGAAAGTTTGCTCTCTCAACGCAGCCAGTCTTCCTGCCCTTTTTGCTATGCAGGTGTTTTGAAGGCTCTTCTCTCGAAGGCCTTTTCTTGCATTCCGAAGATTGGAACGTTGTAGTCAAACTCTGATTCAACAGAACCCGTGGAAGGAGTACGTGGACTCCAGTTTCGCTTTTGAACCCCCATACCGGTTGGTACTCTCTCACAGCCTGTGCGCGAGCTTCGAAAGACTACGATGGCCACACGTAACTCGAGAACAGCCCATTGTGGCGTAACCTCCGCGAGTCTCCTGTTGACAGACCCATTGGATCCTCACCGAGGGCTCGGATAGCTGGCATAGAGAAATGGGACCGAGACTCGGGGCCAAAGACAAGCGACCGAATGGCTTGGAAAGTAATCAGTCCATTAAGCCGTGCGCGCATGGACTACCAAACGGTGTGAGGTTCCATATTGAAAACTTGTGTCCACTTTGGCCTTCAAGGGTTCTAACATCTTCGAGGTTTGAAAGGCGTACGAGGTACTTGAGGGCTTCGAGGCAATGGTTCAAGTTATCAAAGCAAGGGTTCGGGCAGGCCTATGGGCATCCTGAAAGGTTTATGCTGAATCCGAAGTCGTTTTTGCGCACTTCCAGGTTTTCGGCGAGGTAGCTGAGGGCTTTGAAGCGTTGGACCGAATCAACGAAACCTTCGTCGACGAGTCTGGGAGGCCGTACAAAAACCTCCGCATCAAGCATACCCACGTGCTGGACGATCCGTTTGAAGATCCTCCGGGGCTCGAGGCGCTCATCCCGGACCGCTCGCCCGACTTTGTTCCGGACGAGGTGTGTGTCCTTGTCCCCGTTACCAATCTTTTTGTATCTGTCTACTTATCGCTTTCGGAGTTTGTCTAATCCCACGTCAAAGCGCTTTGCTATGACAAGCTCAACCCACATGCTCTCTCGAAACTAGATTGGAAAGTATGGCTGATTGCGTCCAGTTCGTTCTGTTCCGTCGCACTTTGGCTTTTCTGTCGTCGCTACTATGCCAGTCCTGTTCACACTTTTCTTAAAATATGACTGTTCTAGGCATGCGTCCCGCAGAGGCGCATGGAATTTGCCCACTAACCCTTCCATGAAAAACTTTAGCAAACGAACTCGATGGAAGATCTTGACTCAATTGATCTTGACTCGATTGCTCAATCTAGTCGCTGGTTATCAAGGGCTCAGCTTGCGTCTTGAGGTGGACTACTGTGTGCCTATGGACGAAGGGAAGAAACCTGCCGATAGCCTCTGCTGATCTGAACCTTAACCTCAACCCCGCTTCTGAACCTCCGGCTTTCCAGGGCCCTGACGTCCGCATCATGGAGGACTGGGTGCCACCATAGAGCAACTGATCTTTCAATTGTTGCTGGCTCGAAAAAGCTGCACGCTCTGAAAGTTCACTAGCTTCATTAATAAAAGCGTTCGACTATATAAGTAAGTCTTCTACTGTTCGTTAGTCTGAACCTTGACTTCCGGATACGCCGGGTCCCGGCGTGCGGCTCCAACAGGACTGGGTGCCATTGGACGGGACGACGGACGAAGGAAAGCTGCAGAGAATGAACCATAAACCTCAAGCTTAAACCTGATTAGAACCTTTCACCGTAGCCTTGACTAACGTTGACCTTAACCGTACCCTCCGATTTTCCAGGGCCCTGACGTGCGCCTGGAAGAGGACTGGGTACCCATGGACGAGACGATGGACAAGGAGGAGTTGCAGAACCTCTTCGTTAACCTGACCCTTAACTTCATCTCACAAAAATTTGTAATCTTGACCGTAAAGTCAACCGTATCCTCCGGTTCTCCAGGGCCCTGACGTGTGCCTGGAAGCGGACTTGGTGCCCATGGACGAGACGATGGACTAGAGGGCTGCAGAAACTTTTTGTCAGCCGGAACCTTAACCCTTAAACCTCAGCTTCTACTTGAAAGTTACTTGACCCTGACCTTAAGCTTGAACCATTTTTTAACTTTCAGGGCCCCGACGTGCGCCTTGAAGAGGACTGGGTACCCATGGACGAGACGATGGACGAGGAGGAGCTGCACAAGACGATCCGCGAGAAAGAAGCGCACGGCCGCGCGGTAGTGCTCGAAATGATTGGCGATCTGCCCGAGGCCGACGTGAAGCCGCCCGAGAACGTGCTCTTCATCTGCAAGCTTAACCCGGTCACGCAGGTTAGTTGTAACCCCTTTCTGCTCTCCGCTTGTTGCGGCGAAAGAGTAGATTCTTAGCTCTGAGGTTGTTAAACATTTTCTGCAGTTATCAGTGCGACTCACGTGATCGTACCGTGCGCTGGTACCCGCTTTTCCCCCTTCCCTTCCCCCCGTATTCTGATTCCTGCTTTCATCCCGCCCCAGGATGGCCACCTCGAAAATAATTCTTCTCGCTTCGGCAGGATCGTGATCGCTGACAGCATCCTTTCACATTGTCCCGCTAATGTTAATGCTCTTCCCCCCTACTTTCCGCCAGCATCATCCGCCTACCGCGCTTCAGCAAGATTTTTTACACTGACATCATCCGCAGAGTCCCTTATACTTCGCTTTTCCATCACTTGTCTCCCTGAAAACTCTTCTTGCTTTCCCCCCCCCTCAGGAGGACGACCTGGAGATCGTCTTCTCGCGCTTCGGCAAGATGGTGTCCGCTGACATCATCCTCCGAATTCGTTGACATCATCCGCTTTTCCACCTCTCGCCGCCACCTCCTAAACCTCTCCTTGCTCCTTTCCCTCCTCAGGAGGACGACCTGGAGATCATCTTCTCGCGCTTCGGCAAGATCGTGTCCGCTGACATCATCCGCGACTTCAAGACGGGCGACAGCCTGTGCTACGGCTTCATCGAGTTCGAGTCGAAAGAGGCGTGCGAGGCGGCCTACTTCAAAATGGACAATGTGCTCATCGACGACCGCCGGATCCACGTGGACTTCAGCCAGTCGGTCGGGAAGCTGTGGAACCGTTACCGCAAGATCGGGACCAAGGATTCGGCCGACGCGGGTGCATTCTTTACTTTTTCCTTTGCCGTTCCGGCTGTGTTGTGCGTGTTTAGATTTCGTTTCTGATTCCTCCAAGACCAGGACTCTGCCGACGCGAAAGCCTTTTCGAGTCTGGGCGGGGTTTGCCGTTCGTTTTTTTCCGCCCTTTCCAAGTGTCTTTTGTTGGACTTGATTTGCCTTCTAATAATGGCACTGGAACCCCAGTGACGTTTGTGCGCGTTTTTGGGCAGTGATGCCGTTCCTGCATACCTTAATCGTTTGTATTTTCCCTCGTGTGATGTCGGTCGCCAGTTCTTTGTCATCGCACAGTACGGGATCAGGACTTGATCGAAGCGGATGCTTTTCCGGTTTTCTGGCAAGCCTATCGCGTCTGCGGGGAGATAATTGTGCTTCAAATGTTTGAGTTTACTTGGGTCAGTCGGCGGACCTGGTCGGTTGCCTTTCCAACTAATCACACTTGGGACGGCTTGTTTGTTTGTTTCCATGACACTTATGCTTTGGGAAACCTTTGTTGAAGGCACAAAGTCGAAGGTCGCATCTGCTGACGTCACGCTTACGTGCATGTGTACCAGGTGGCAGCAGCTACGCCCCCGGAGCCGCCCGTTCCAAGGGCTGCTTTAACTGCGGCCAGGAGGGGCATATGGCGAAAGATTGCCCGGAGCCCAAGGGGGGGGGTCCAAACGCCCCGCCGAGGGGCCCCCGAGTAGAGTTGAAAGAAAGAGGGGTCCGGCAAATAGGCGGGGCGAGCGGCCAGTACGATATGGTGTTTGACGACGGTGCAGGGCAGAGGAGCCGGCCTTCTTATGATAAGAGGCGGGTGGAGTATGAGAGGGAGGGGGATAGGAAGCGGCACAGGGAGGATGCGGGAGAGGATGTCAGACGATCACGCGATGAAATGAGGGAAAAAGGAGACTGGCATAGAAACGATCGAGAAGCGAGAAAGGGGGGTGAGAGCGATCGACGAAAAGGCGATCATTTGGACCGACATTTCCGGGACGATAGAACCGGTCGGGAAGAGGGAAGGGGCCGAGAAGAGAAGAACGGTGATACGAAGGAAAGAGGACGCGGCAGACACGAAGCGGAGGTGGGGGATAGGAGGCAAAGGGAAAAGTCGCATGAGAGGGGGCATAAAGACGGCGGTCGCTCGAAAGAGCACAGAAAGGAAGAGCGAGAAGCTGAGCATCATCGGCGGAGAGATGAGGGGCATAGAAGGGAGGAATTTGGGCAAAGGTCCAGGGAGGATAGAAGGGACAAGGACAGGCGGGAAGAGAGGGGCGGCGAGTCACGAAGGCGTGAGGATGATGAACGGCATAGGAGGCAAGGCAGGTAATAAAGAGGTCTTAATGGAGCAACAGACCTGTGCAACAGCGCACGTTCTTCGACTCTCTCAATATAAGCTGAGCCTCCATGTCCATTGACGGTGCCATTCTCATATTGTTGTCTCACGCACCCAGCACTCTGTGAGTGTTTTGGTGGCCCGTATGCGCAGCCATCTGAACGTCGTGGTGTGTGGCCCATGTATCAGACAATCCTGTTCTTCTAAGTGAACACTATACACGTGAGTCCCAGAAACCAATCCGATCAAAATGCATCATGTTCCCTTTGCATGCATGCTGACTTTGTTGGCTATGTTTTGATTTAGGCCGCGATCACTTGCATGTAAGCACGCATCCAATCAGGATGGGCTTGCTACAAAGACGTTCAAAGTACCATACTCATATACGCTTGTGCAGCCAGCGGCACATGAATATACATTTGAAGGTGTACGCTAGAGAGAGTCCGCGGCAATTCAGACCACCACAGACAGCTAGCTGCATATATGTTCATCCGAGTCCCGCCGCGCTCTGCAATCACCCAGCGGGCCCGGCCATCAACCCATGGTGTTCGACTTACCAAGAAGTCCTTGTGGCGCTTTGACAAATAGCTAAGCACGGTTCAATATTACAGCATGCTCGTGCACTGAGGTCATGAGCCTAGGCCAGTCTCGCTGACTCTAGCAAAACTGGCCTAGCGTCAATGTTGGAGCAATCCGTATACTCCCTTGCAGTCGACAGAGTTCCATGATACATGCAGAGGGAAATCATATAGATAGCACACAGATACGCCGGAAGGAAAGTCGACGATGCTGATCCCTGTCTTAGGAGTGTACAACTAGGTTTGCGAATTTTAAGCTCGGTTCTTACACTGCCGGGATGCAACCCCAATGCCCCCTCGACATCCGTTTTCTGAACTACAATTGACTAACCTCTTCCTGCCCTTTACTTCTACCCTGCTCTAGGAACTTGCGTCTAAGTACGGCAACTTTTCCACAGCTTCAACACATTCGCGCGAATCCACAGAAGGGACAGGCTGATGCCAACGACCGACCATGGCCTACGCACAATCAGCCCTGACGTCAGCATTACTGCAAACCCGGCTTGACTACTTCCTAGCCTGAGCAACGCCAGGGGTGAACTTCTCCCAAGGCTCATCCTCCCTTGGAATGATGAGCCCGAACCCGCCGGACCTCCTCCGGTACAAAATGTTGACGTCACCTGTAAGAGCATGACAACAGCATGACGTCAGTGTGCTTGACCAAACAACCCTCCAGGTCGCTATTTTCCAAAAGCCTAGAAGCCGTCTCTGAATCTGCATGGAATTATACGTACTTTTTGAACATGCGTTGTCGTCTTCAGGAAGTCCGTGATTCAGAAACTCGTGAGTTCCGAATACTGGAGATATTTTTGCCAGATGCTGAAGAGTGGTAGACTGACTTCTTCCGCCGTTGCAGGGTGGCTTGAACCGTGTAACAGAAGCACCTACGGCAAACCCTGGGGTCGATGCTAATACACACTACTTCCTTAAAGAGCAACCTTTTCACGAAAAGCTCCATATAAACGCCAGAAACACTTCTTTCAATAGACGCAGCTGATTGTAAGCAACGACCGTTGCTCCAAGAACGCTGCCGAACCCCACCTGTCTCGATGCTCCGGAATGCAAAGAAGTCGTGACCAACGTTAAGAAGCTCGTCCATCGCACTCTCCGTGGTCATGGGGGGAATGGAGTACCGCTTTGTGCGGACAATCTGCAAGCAACAGCAAACAGAATGAGTTGGGAAGCTGTCGCTTGGAGCACCGGACCCGATATCATCACGGCCGGTTATCATTTCCTTCATCAAACTCCGACCTCTCAGCAGCGACCAAAGCTTGGGGCTGTCTTGCGGATGAAGAAGAGCCCTGTGCGAACAGCACAAGAGCAATGCATAAACAGCTTTCCTGGAGCAACAATTTAACAAGCTACCACCAGCTTAACTTCGATGAGCAAAGTAACCGGACCATACATGGGCAGAAGACGACAAGAGCCAACTACAACAGCACGAAGGCAGAATGTCAGGATACAGTCAGCTGGATCAAAAGGAATTCGAATGAGCTCCAACCCACCTCTCCCAGCAGCGACTTTTGCTCCGGGCTTCCCTCCTGGTCGCTGAGTTCCGCCTCGTCGAAGTCGAGGTCCGGCACCGACGATACGGACACCGCGGGGAGCAGCTCCTCCACGTTCGGCTTGTGCCGCATCTGCACAACGATTGGTAAACGGTTGATAATCGGTCGATACCCAGGTTTTAGTTCAGGATAACCAATTCTCTTATGGTTCTGTAAATCTAGATCTTGAATACGGGTTCACACCACGATTCAAGTTCAGGTTCTCTATTAATATCTCGTGATCACATAATAGTAGAAGTACAGCCTTGCAACGCCTAAAGCAACGAGAATATCAACCCGCGACTGCTGAATCGCTCTGATGCCAGTAGCAATCCCCGGCTGAACGTCCTTTACCTTCGATGGCCTTGAATCAAGAACGGAGTACAAACACACTCTTTCATTTGGTGTCTGACTTCGCTAAAGAAACTGGCGCACTGAGGGTTTTCTATCGACAGGGAGTGAGGGCTGGGCCTGACAGAGGGTTAAGTCGTACCTGCCAGTTGCGCCCATTCCCGCCGTCCTTCTCCTTGATCTTGCGCAGCTTGCGCTCAACAACATCGGCCACGAGGTCGATGCTCGAGTAGGCGCGCTCGCTGTCCTCCTCCGCGCGCACAATGCCGTGCTTCTTCGTGTAGATTGTTACCTGAGGGGCGGAAATTGGTCGAAAGTTGGTTGAGAGCATGGTAATGACCAAAGATGGGCACGTGTGAAAGCTTCCGAAATGGATTAGGGTGCCTGCTTGCTTCTCCAAGGCCGTGCTCCTACCTAAAGACCTTCACGGGCAAGCTATTAGAAGCGAGATCGAAAGTGCAGAATATCGGTTGGGAATGAAAGTTTCAAATTTGAAAATATACGTGCACGCTATCCTCCTCTGCTGCATCAAGCAGATTTTTTTGGTGCCTGCAGGCGAGGGGAAGCGGCTTAGGAGCGGGGTTAAAGGTGACCAGATATGTCTAGGCTGAGGTTTTAGGTTCCGAAGGCTAGCAAGAGTATCTCTTGCACAAGACGAAACTCGTTCACAGAAAGAATTGTCAACTCTATTGGGTAGGGTGCATCTTCGGGGGCTCAGAACCACACTAACAGTGGGGTGAAGCCCTCGAACGGTGTTCTTCTTGACGTGGATAATGTTCTGAAAGCCCCGGGAAAACTTCTTAAGGAGTGGTGGCGCCATATGATGCATCTTTCCAGTCATGATTGCCCCAGATAGACACAGTTGAAGAAGCCCAGGTTATCCGGAGAGGCGTGGAAAATGCATTCATCGACCCACGAGCTCTTTCTAGAGAAATCAATGCTCATGCCGTTTGATGAGTTGTACGTTCGAACCAGGCTCAAGAAGCGCACGAACTTGGTTCAAGCTAATCAACCAGGTGCATCTACGAGCACTTTCTCCACATGCTTAAAGGAACAGAAGGAACGGAACACTCCACTGAAGGGTGGTGCTCAGGTTCACTCCAAAAAACCGATGCTTTGTGAAGTAAGTTACAGCGGTACTAGGCACATCCATGCTTCTTTCCTCTGCAAGGTTTTGGAAAGCCGCTGAATGTCTTGGTTTGTCTTCTACAGTTGGGGCCTCCTTACATAAAGACAGAGTCAAGGGAGATACTTAATCAGGAGGTGGCCCACGTTCCCGGCTTCTTTTCTTGGCAACGTCATACTTACCAAAAAAGAAAAGCAGCCAGTGCTAATCCAACTTAGCTTAGTTGTAAAATTCATTGAAGGGGCAAGTCTGAGGTGGTTTTCTTAGCCTCAAGGGTTGCAGACAATCCCATGATGGTGGCAGCAACAAGAAACTGACAACGCTACGACTCTACATGTTCCCCCTTCATACGAGCATCAGAAATTGAAGTTTCTGGTGAGAATGTTTAGAGTCCATCATGCTTACCTCAGCCCTTTGGGTGGGCTTCCCCTTCTGGTGGCCCTGGTGGCTCAGCGCGTGGTCGCCCCCCCTCGTCGATAATCGCACGTCAACTTCGCGCACCAGCTGGACATGCTTCTCTACGGCCTTCCCAATCTTCTCCTCAATGTAAGCCTTGATCGAGTCCGTCAACTGCCGAATAGCATGAGAAACAGATATGAGAAAAGCACTGTGTTACTGTCTTGATTGAGCTGAGCAGCCGGTTATTTGTTGCATTCACTCCTTCAGCTCTAAAGTTTCTTGAGTTCTCGACCACCAGCTGTTTCATCCAAAAACCCGTTTTTCGTCAATTCACATGTCCAGCAAACATCAAAGATAAAAGTGAAATCAAATAGCAAAGGAGCACAACTTTCCAGAATAGAAAGTTATTAGTTTGCGGCTCATAAGAAGGGAAACAATCATTGGCCGCACACTTCTACCTTGAGGAGCCTTTACAATCGGATGAACTAGATGTGAGCACCTATTTATAGGAAGAGAAGGGAAGCATTTGGAATCAACCAAAAAGCTTCAAATGCGAGCAGCATGTTCAATTCTTCCTAGCTCAGCTACAAAATGCAACTCACTTCAATGATAACAACCCGCATGCTCACATTGACGGAAATTGCAAATGCAGAAGCGTCGCAGCTTCGCTCATTCAAGCACTTAAATTGCCATAAGCGTGAAGCGGCTTGTCTGCTGCATTCTCTAGGTGCACAAAGTGTCAAAATTCATCTCTACTGCATGATGCCATTAGATTCTCTGCTTTTACTCTGTCGGAAGGGTCCGTAAGACCGCTCAATTCAGAGAGTTGCTGAGCAGACTACCAGTCAACCCATACATTTGATAGTCACGCCACAACCTTCTGCAGAAAGACCGTCAGAATGGGGCAATCATAGAAGCATTATCAAGCTGTAGCTGTCAAACCACATTTGCTGACAAGGCGGATGAAGTGATCGATTATGTAGAAAATGAGCATCTGCTACTCACGTCCATGTGCTTCCCCTGGATGATCAGCCTCACTGACGCCAGCGAACCCCCCCAAGCCATGCACACCCCTGCAGGCTTCTTCGTACCTCCCAGGTTGACTGCTTTATCAAAGCCACACATGATCCCCTGAAAAGTGGAAGTCACGCTGGACAATCTGGCTGGAAGGAGTTGGGTGCCATTCCTCCCAGGAACCTGCAGAGCTGCGGCTGCAGTGCTTCTTGAGTTGACCGAGGTGCTGGCAAGAGAGAATGCTTGCACGGATTGCCGAACCAGGAGAGCTGAATTGGCCGCCATCCTGGTTCTTTATCAACCACAATGCGCAGAGTCAGGTGCCACGCTCTGGGCACCACACCGACTTCTCGCCTCTGCCGCTCTTGCTGAGGAGAATGTGGAGAGAATGCGGAATGTGGCGCCCTCTGTTCACAGCTCTGTTCACTGTTCGATCAGCACAAAGACTGACACGCAGATTCACACCGCTAACGCAAACACCTAATTCCGCGCTTCTTGGTGTGGACTTTTTCTGTCTCTACTTTTCTGCGTGCTAGGTCCTTGCCAATGCTAGCTAGGCTAGGTACAACTGTCGTGAGGTTATCTTGTAAACCGGGCTCCCTCCTCACGACTTTGGCCCGCTTTTGGTCCCCAGGGCAATGTTGTCGCTGCAGCCTGCGCATCAGGCGCAGACTAGGTAGAACTTTGTGCTGCTGTCTTACCCCGGGGTATTCAACCGAGGGCCCTATAAGGGTGGAGTCTTAAGAGAAGGGTTAGCACAGGGTTAGCCATTGTGGATTTGAAGATTTGCCAACGTGGCACGAGAATTTCTGCTGTGTCATGCAGAGATAATCTGAGATTGCAGGCGTCAACTTCGAAGCCCCGTCGAATGCTAGCAGACTCAACCAGGCCATACTGTCGTTCGATAGATGTCTGCAGTTTACCAGAAACCGTTTCACAAACCCGCCCGAGATATTTTGTCAGATTCCTCCGCGCGCGGTCCTCGTTTTCATGCACACCGTTTGATTCAGGAATATCTTGCCATAGCTCTAGCACTGAACTTGGGGAGAGACCGTCGCTGACGGACCTGCCGCGCTGCTTCTTTCCGGTACTCCGATATTACTCTTGTGTGACCTAAGGAGCACGTCACCTAAGCTAGGTGCCCGGGAGACGGGTGGGGTTAGCTGGGTGGTTAGGGTGGGTTGGGGTGCGGAGCGGGTGATTGTTTGGGGATAAACTGGGTGTAAATAGGTCTTCAGTTTGAAGTGCCCGGGTAACTCGTATCTTTGGTCAAACGCCCGTTAAGTCACACGAGGATTACCGGCGCGGTTTCTCTCCGGTCATCATCGTGCCTGTACCCCTATGTCTTCTGAAGAAAGTCTGATTCCCACTGCTTTTGCATCAATGAAAGGTCGCAGAATAAGATTTGCTACCGCTCACAGGAGCGACTCCACGGTTTGGTGAGGAAGGTGTGCCGATCGATGCTGATCTAAGCTTCTTTGCTTTCTGCGAATGCAGGGAGAAGCTGCGTTCTAAGATTCCGAGAAAAGTTCTCTTGCTGAAGAGCACAAGGGTCGAAGGGCAGTCACGAGTCTGTCTAAGGTCCGTCTAAGGCCGAGCTCCAGCTAGCATCTTCCTCAAAGGGCTCTCATTCCCATAAAGGTCGAGCGGACCAGCATTGCTCTCTGCTTACTAGCTCACATTTGCAACAGATATACTGTTGCACTCTGCAGATTCGGGACCAAACATTCAGCAAGATGGACGAAACTTATGTGATGGATAAAGAGGATCCGAACCAGGCACAAGCTGGTGAGGAATCCTTCAGACGGATTCAGAAATGCTCTTTCCAGGCGATTGCAAATAGGTCGACAGTACAAGACAGCTCCAGAATGGCATCTTATGAGGCGGCCCTTGAGCTGCTTCTCTCTTTGCGGTGTATGAAAAGCTATTCTGATAACCTCGTTGTTTAAGGCGTAAGACCGCAAAAGTATGTGTCCTGAGAGTCTTATGGGCTGCCTGAAGTTTTGTTTAGAAAATGGGCTCACATCATGTAACTTTGTCAATTCAGCGCAGTAATGAAGAAAGGACAAGCAAAATCATAGCTCAAAGGAATCCGCTCACTCTCGAAAGGCAGCCCAAAAGTGCGGACTGCAAATGACACCTTTTGTTACCTGTCTGTATGAACCCTGGTGGTTTGCCGGCTTTGATTGATTGCATTTTCAACCAACTTTGTCGCCAGCTGGCGGAAAAGCTTGGGAGGAGATGCCCAAGCATTTTAGTTGACTGTACATGCTTTCAGGTATGTTGGTAGTTGAAGTGCAAGAAAGACAAGGTCTTAAGCCACTCACTCCTTGCGAAAGAATGTAACAGGGAGTGCGACATGGTCTCTCCTGCAGAGATAAACAAGTTCGAGGCCCGGCTAGAGAACAAGAAGTCGTCGCTGATTGCCCCTGCTCCTCATGTGCACCTTTCTGGTCGGCGAAAAGGTACGAGCTTTTACTTGCCTTCTTCCTGGATAGTGGTGATGGGTGGTGCACCTTCCGGAAAAGCAACGTCGAAGTTCAAGAAGCACTGCTTTTAATACAGAAGGTGTTAATGAGAGAAACATATATACAAGAGACTTTCGTGTAAGCCTTGTTAATATGGTACAGCCCGCTTCAGATGGTTTTGTTGGCTAGTTGTCTGCACATATGCTGCGAATGTATTCTGCGGATGTAGCAACATGTCAACATCCTCGAAAAGAACACTAGGTTTTAGCACGGCTCAGCACGGCTGAGCTCGACGATCAGCTCCTGAGCAGATTTGTAAGAAGCATCGTTGCATTGAAAAGACAGCCGATCTAAGTCAATTGTCGTGGACACAAATCGGCATGCACAAGCCAAGCATAGAAGAAAGGATACTCCCAAGTTCAGAGGCACAGTCTAAACATTTCAACCACCCAGCTGCTACCTCTGGGAACGGAGCGTTGTTTCAGCCTGCATAATTGACGTCCTTCAATTCGTCAACCTTTGCAGCCGCATCCGCCAACAACTCCCCAGTAGGCCAGGCGAAGCAGCCCAAGAGACCGCTCTCAGCTCGGTCGAGGGGCGTACCGCCCCCACCATCAGAAGAAGTAAGCTTTAGGTACCATGTCTTGAGAGACCCTTTTCTCAAAGCTTTCAGATTACGCTTGAAGCGAACAATTGAATGCAGTGATCTTGCCATCACAATATCGTATCGTTCGCGCATTTGTTTCTTCAACGTTCGAAGGCCGTGCACTTACGAATTGGATTTGCTTTTCGCACTTTGACTCACCTGGCTATCAGAGTGGATATATTTGGACCTTCAACGAACTCCCTCCTGAGGAGTGTTCGCAAAAGAATACCCTGAAGGGCGAGCAGAGACCGTTCGCGGAAACGCCTGTTGCAATCTTTTCCGAGAGACAAGCAACGAAAGTCAACAACAAGCCGACTGGGACGAGTGTCAGGCTCTGATTTGCTTTTGTACCGCAAGAGCGCCGCGGACCCGCACTTTGCGCAACTGGAACCGGGCTTTCAAATGCCCCCGAACATTTCGAGGACTGCTGGAGGGCTGAACGCGCGTTTGTGGTTTCTTGGCAGGAGGTTGTGGTTGAGGAGGATAAGAAAGCTGTCAAGGAGCTTGACGAGTTCGACAGATTGCACGGAGGAGCGGAGTCCGACTCCGAGTAGCGCCCAAGCTCCATGAATATCGGCCATCTGTAGTCTTGTGCTCTGGGTCGTCAGTCACAAGTCGGACAACAAGGACTCTCCAGTGGGGCCATTGGGGCAAAACGAGTTGAGCTTTTTCTAGCGGCAGACTCCTTTCGATCACGTTCATGCGTGAAAGCTGACGAAGCGTGCTTCCTCGGTCCTTGTACATGGACAAGATTCATCAGGACTGCGACGCATGCGACAGCAATAAGATTCGTGTTACTGTCGTTGCATGCGTCCTCCAGTACTGTTGCTCTTTATTCAGAGCCGAGTACTAGCCAAGCACACGGTCTAACAAGCAGCGTTCCGGTTAAGTGACTAAATATGGGTGAACACCTGTAACTCCAAGAATAAGGTTTGTCCGATCAGAAGAACGAAATATCGAGTCATCTCAAATCCTTAAGTACTTGCTCTCATCGTGTGTTGAACTCAGACTCGAGACGGCCGAAAAGGATGACGCGCCGCCTTTGACCGTTTTTGGGGATTTGTTCATGCATAAACACATCTGTAGCAACAGCAAAGTATGCTTTTTAATCCAAAAGTATGCGCACTCGTAAACCTTTCAAGCTTCTTTTAGTTCGTCGCATTCAGAAGGTACCGGCCTTGGACGTAGATCGAACATGCGTGCTATTCCCTGAAAGGGCCGATCTAAGATAAAGCCCGCCTATGCCTTCTTCAAGTCATGTTCCAATAATGACCACAGATTGGATCAATGGCGTAGAGTCAAGCTATTCCGCCTTTCAGACCAATACCCTTAGGTTAATCAAAATAAATTAACATATATGTTGTACCAGATTGAATCGATAGGCTGATCTTAAAACACTGCATGATGTTTTCGTTATAGTTGAAATTACTAAGCAATCACTGCATGTTACTCTGGGGCACCTAGTCAAGCCTTTAAGTGTAGACAGGCTGTCACTGGTCCTTGTTAGAGACAAGATTGTCGGAGGTCCGTTAGACAAAAATGATATCTTGACCAAGATTGAATAGCTCTATCAGTGGACCTTCCTAGATTTTCCAAACGAGTCTGCTGACCATAACGGGACGCTTTTACTTAGGCAATAGATAACTATGTTTAATCGGAAATGCTCATGTTTTTCAATGCCAGGCTGTCGGGCTCTTTCTTCGTTGAAGCTAGTTCTGCTGGCACGTCCGCTATTGGTGAGTTGCTTCGCAGCTGCAGTAGCTGTCCAACGGACCGCCCACCCGTAACGTTTGATCTGTGGCTTTCTGGACGTAATTTATCCCAAAGATCCCACCAGGCGATGACGTTGCCCACAACGCCAACACTGGCCAGAAAGACTCGTTCTTCGCTTTTCAGCTTCTTCTGATAAAGGTCCCAATGATGTGAGAGGCCTTGCAAATCTTTAAAGTGAAGAGTGCTAACACTCTCCTTGAATTTAGAGTCTGGACCCTTAGCTGTGAACTGATGCCAGAGGGCCATGATCTCGTCTTCCTTCATGTCTGGCAGATCCGTCAAAATCTGGTCCACCCTCGCTTTGATAGCCTCTCTGTCAACAGAATCAGACTCAATAAGCTGTCCCCATTTTCCCTGAATGCTCCTCTCCTCGGTTTGCCCCCCCAGAACGTCCGACACTCGCTCCAGGTAACCCGCCCTTGCGCACTTACACTCGACGATCAGAGTGTCCGAGCCGCGCTTACAAAGCATATCAATGTACCCGGAACGGTAAGAATTCTCCAGAGGTTCTAGATGATCTTCGGATTTGAAACTGAATCCTTGCGCCACGAAGTATGATGCAAAAGCCATCTTGACCCCCACTTCGTTGACGCCTTCTTCTGCCATTTCGAAGTCCCCTACATTGTCTGAGGCCGCTCCCTTATGAAGACTCTTGAGAACGTCTTGCAGATTCTTTATGCCTCCTTCGAAAACGTCTGGTATGCTCATTAGTTTCCTTTCAGACACGCTGCTAGGGGTGGCCATTATGTGATCAAAAAGCTGCAAATTTGCGACCCGAAGACAGGTTCGAGAAAAGTGAAAATAATCTGCCGCTATGTCGAAGCCCTTAAAATCTGCTCGGAGGTGTTGCCGCTTTGAGATCCACCGCATCCGGTTCCGTCGGCAATTGGCAAAAGATCGCTGGGCGCTCCGTGTATTCACCTACTAGGGCATGCGCATTGTGGGATTGGCGGAAGCTAGGTTGTCAGTACTTTCATCATAAGAATTTCCTTGCACAGATTCCGCCTTTGCCCGCTTAACCACAATCTGCAGATTGTCAGGCTCAGGCGGCACCTCTGCACGTTCTTCGACCCTGCTCATTCGTGAAACTTGAGCATCTCGTTGCGAAGAGCCTCCGCTCATGCTGGCCACTGGGCAACGTCATTCAATCATTATTCGGGGCCTGGAAGTCCATATTGCTTCTGGTGCACTTTACAAATTAAAGAGGCCAGTCTCCTGCCAGCGTTTGCAGTCGTGCATCTGTGCATCCAAATACTAACATTCAATGCGATCGACAGATTAGAGACAAGCGCCGGATTCGGCCGGATCGAGTCAGATCGCACTGGCCAGGATACCTATCCTGCGACTCGTGTAGCCAGTCGGCCGGGCCCATGCTGAGCTGCATTCAGTGCGGCGTTCAAGGCCACGGGTCAGTGTGATTGTGCTATTGTGCATGATTGAGGACAGGAAGGCAAACCGGAATATCTCATGCCGTATAAATTGAGAAGACTCATATGCTTGCATGAAGATTGGCATGCTTGTCATATGAATCTAGCTTTTGCTGCTTCATGCTATTGTGCATGATGGAATGGTGCGCGCGTCAGCACAGGATGGTCAGGCTTAGACCGTAAGATACTCGTCGCGGTTGTCATCGTACGGCTGTGACCGTATTGGCAGGTTTGACTCGAACGACTCAGCCTCGAACAATCAGGTATACGGTATGACAACTTGTCAAGTTGAACCACTACTGCCCGGCCGGGCCTGTACGCGTGTCCTGGAAAGTCTGAAAACGCCGTCAGCTGCTAATAGGAGCTTGACAATAAGACTCTCAGAGTTGACTTTTGAGTCATTATCGGTCCCGATCCGTCATCTTATATTTTCTCTGCAACGTGCTTGAGCTGCACGTGAGACTGCATGTATACAGGAGCCGGCGATGAGAACGAGACAGTCAACATCGTCTCGCAGGACGGCAATGCCGTTCTGGATGCATGATGCCTAGTCGTCCAGTCCTGAACTTATATCCTATCGCTTCAGCCGGCCGCGGTCAGCCTGCGAAATCTTATGTAAGCTGGCTGCAGCGCTAGCTAGTACTACTACTGGCAACTTTGAAAATGTGAAGAACGTTTGAGGCGGCGGATGGCTTCACAGCTTTAGAATGTATTTCGCCATACCTACAAGCTCGATTACTACTAGGTGAACGTCTGTTTGATTTACCACGTCCCTGCCCTGCAACAAAAGATGCAGAGCCAGTAGCGGAATCAACACGATTCGAATTTCATGATCTCGGCTGTTAGTTGTGCAAGTGGGGGGCCCGAACTTCTCGCTAATGGCGTCAATCAACGAGAGCGCAGATATTCCGACTTGTGACAGTAGTGGAACCTTCCGGTGGCAGGCACTCACGTATTTTCAAAAGGTACTTTCTGGTCTCAATTTGGGAAGTAAGTACCATAGGAACCCGGGGGATTTTAGCCCGACGTCTGGGGTGAATACTGTGGCCATCAAAATGGCCTTCGCATCCTACTTTATTCTGAAAGGGTTTGTGGTCGAGCCATATGTGACCGAAGGCCAGGACAAGGCTGATCTGTTGTGCAAGCGCGGGGGGGATGCCTTAATCGTCAGAATAACCTGCGTGAAGGCGGCTGCACTGCGCTCGCCTCCTGTACATGTCTCTCCAAAGGCTTATAGAGTAAAAGATGATTGGGGAGAGGTAAAACGATTCCAGAACGATAGAGAAAAGGACGAAAAAGCGTGGCAAAGGCTCTCCAGCATACTCAAGGTCAAAATTCCCGCTGCCAAAGCAGGCTGCCAGCTGAGAAGTCTGGAATTTACAGTCAGTGAAGCTGACCCCAGAAGTCGGAAGAGCATTGATGACGTCTACTCGGAGTCTTATGAAACGGCTGAGCGGGCCCTGACTACGTGGCCCGATAAGGAGCAGGTCTCGGTGGCAAACATTTGTGTTGTAGGCAACGTCATTGCTTGGGCAAAGTATTTTACAATTGACTCTAAGGGGACCCTTCGGGCTGCAACTATCCAGGTTGAAGCTTGCTCGACATAAGCATCTCCGGCAATTGCCCCAGTTTGAAAATCAGGAGTAAATCTGAGCACTGAGAAGAACGCTTTTGCTCTGTGATGACTTTCGAGCGAACGTAGTTCGCAAGACTCATGGGGTTTTAACGAAGTACCCCGCCAGAATCCTGACTTCATCAAGGTCCTATAAGTAGTTTGACGCAACAGGTATGTTTAGAGGGATTAAACGGGTTCGTGTTGGCCAGCTCACTGAGTAGGTTCATTAGATCTACACGTACCTGGTAAAGTGCCGTTGCTATATTGACAATAACTGCTCGATCAACAACAAATGGATGAGGACAACATTCATTGCTGACGTCCGAAGCATTCGTGTTATTCGTTGCTAGTGACTACTCCTGAGAACTTTTTATCTTGTCGTGGCATCATCTAGTCCGACAGGATGTTGTGACAGTTGCAGTGTTAGAGATAAGGTTCTGGATTCTGAAAGACAGTTGAACAGTATATCAGATCTTGATTCCACTGAGTGTTGAGTCCCCTACACGAAAACCATCTCTCCTATGAATATCTTTCTGCGTTGAATGTACTACCGCTTCAATCATTGATCGTGATCAAGCCAGCTGTACATGACCCGAAACAACTAGGTACATGATCGAGGACGGTCTGATACTTATTAATAAGTTTTATTCAAAGCAAAAACAGGGATAGATTAACCCCTGCTTTTCCTACAGTGCACGCATATAGCTCTTCCTAATTACATTAAGTATCTTCTTACATGGACTCAACCGGGCGCGATCGGTCGACAAATAGATGAAGTACAATTCTATACCACCGTTGTATAAGCGCATGACCGCCGCGCATGCAAGATCGAATATATCAAGCCATGCAATCGAATCCCGCTTCGCACATTGAATGGAAGCAACTTGAGTTCAAGTTAAGGGCGGCTTGCACTGAATTGCAAACCATGCAGATATTGAGTCAGCCATGCATATGACTTCAAGGTGTGTAAGTATTATCCAGACTTGGCCCAGCTGCAGCAAAATCGTGCAGTCGCGTCGTGAAGCCAGTGGATAACGTGCGGGGTGCAAGATATGTGCAGGGTTCGCGGCAGACGCCCCGCGCCCTCATGCAATGTCCTTTGCAAAATATAGCGCGTGCACAGGTCAGTAGTGGAGATGGTAACAGTGTTTACTCCGATGGCTGGCTGGGCACTTCACAATGCTAGCTAGCTTGCTTGGTAAGGGTAAATACTGCAGTTCTCAAACCTCCACACCTATCCAAGCTTGGCCTGGAAACCTGCGATGCGCAATCTGACAAGCATACGTGTTGGCTGTATGACCCCCAGCAGCACTTTGAACCTGTCGAACACTCAGTTGAATAGTGAAGAATAAACATCATCTTCGCGGACACCGAAAGATACAGTGGGGCTGTTTGCCAAATTGACTTTCAGAGATGCAAGAAACATGTGATTCTTAGACAATTGAAAGACCTGGAGGATGCTCTTACTGCAATACCGGACGGAAATTCCAGCTGTTATCTTTTGTGCTTCTTACGAACACTCGGTCCTAGCTTTCTGTTCGTTCCTCGACTCTCGACAATTGACCTTTTGCCAGGCCTTTCTTCCCCCCCTTCCGGCACCTTTACGGGTTTGAAGAAGTTCAAAATGCTGCTGGGCTTCACGGTTTGCCTCCGAGGAACCATCGGCCGCGAGAGGCGCACCAAACTCGATGGGCCGCGCAACTCGACGCTCTCAAGATCAATCAACCCGTTCAACACAGTACCCTCATCTACTTTCCTGCTTTGTGCTGACGCTTCGACTCGCTTGAAATCTACTGATTCTTTTCCGACTTGCCCATTAGTTTCAAACTGCTCGACTTGATCAACAGCCGCGGCGTCTTTCTGACCATCCACTCTATCGTCTACTGGGCATTTTTGAAGCTGTCCTCTCGCACGAAGCTCGGTTCGTTCGTTCTCCTGGACAACGTTTGCCGCGCCCCAGATCTCTCTCGTTCCTAACACCGCTTCCGAGCCCGGCCGAACCTCCTCCTCCATTGCGACGCAGTCCTCGTCCAGAACAGATCCCGAGTTAGACTCTACAAATGCCTGCCCCGCTGCGGCACCGCATACCGGTTCCGCTGCTCCAGCGGATTCCGTCGCTCCTCGCTCCCGCCGGACACCGTTGACTCCGCTCGCTGACATCCTGTGAACGTGAGCAAATCCCTGGTCACTCATAACCGTCCTTTCCCGACCGGCATCAGCCGCTGCTTGCGACGCGGCCGTCGCCGCCCACGTGCTCTGCAGCCCCTCTAAAGAGTTCTCCCCCAGCCCGCGCGCCAAAGCTTCCTCCGGAACGTTAAAAGGTTCCGCGGGCTCGAGCTCCTCCGACGGCGTGCTCAGGACGGCCTCCTGGCTGCCGCAATCCGAACGGAATTCCGGGTTCGAGTCCAGCGAAGGCCCGAAGAACGGAACGCTGGTTTCCGGAGAAGAGGCGGCCGGAACGGGAGCTGGCGGCGCCGGAACGTCGCGATGAGAGTCTTGTCGATCTTCTGATCCGTTCCACTGTTGATCCGCTTCCGAGGAGTCTGCTAAAGGATTTTGCGGCGCACTGCTCACAGGGCAGCTTTGGGGATCCTTTAGAGGGCCTTCCGCAGGATGCTCCGGCGGGCCTCGCTCGTCCCCTTCCGAGGGCTTTGAGTCGAGTCGCCCTAGTTCTTCGGAGCCGTCCCCCACGGCGCAGTCCGACGGTTTCGTCAGGCTCTCGGACGGAGCTGCGGAACCTTCCGACCTCTGGTTCCGCCGCTCTCCGGCAGCGTTCCGCTCTTCCGTTGACGGAGCCTCACCGCCCAATGGACACTCGTCGTCAAGCAACCTCTTTTTGGCAGGCACAGGTTTCGGACTTTTCGAGAAGTCCGCAATGGGCCCGGCGCCCATCTTTCGCGGTCTCTTTGTTTGGAAAGGGGACATCGCTTGCCCCTCCGGAACGCGGCACACGGGTTCTCCGGCACCCACGTCACGCGCTGAAACCACGCTTCTGGGAAAATTTGCAGCGGGTTTCGCGCGGGACGTCAAATGCGGGTTAGAGGGCGGATTAGAGGGCGGGTTAAAGGATGCTCTCGAGAGCGGGTCAGAGGGCGGTTTCGAGGGCGGGCTTGCCGGCTTCGCAAAGAATGGGCTGACCTTCTGCTCCTGAAACCGTGCCCCCTCCTCTGCAACCCGGGTTCTGACGGCGAACGGGTTTAGATAACGAGGCGGTTTGGAAGACAAGGGTTTGCGAGGTTTGGGCGCGATAGTGGTCAGCTGGCGCACCCAGCCGGTTCCGCTCGCCGGCTCGTCTGCCCGCCGCTTGAACGGATTTCGGGGGAGGTCCAAAAGGACTGGTCGAGAGGAGACCGGCTCGCTCTCCTGCTGACGTGATTGCTGACGCGGCTCCAGTTGTGTCCCCCAAAACTCTTCTGACTCCTCCATGCTGACGTCAGGGGGCTCGTTCCCGTCAAATCCCACCATACCGCTCTCTTCCCGGAAGTGACCAAATCCAACGTCTCCCTCGTAAACCGCCTTCCGGTTCCGGTCCGGACTGCCGTTCGTCCGGACTCTGTCCGCACCGAATTCCGTCGGATCGAGGGATCCCGCTTGCGACGGGTTGGACGAGGGTTGGTTAAGCCCTAAACCCCGGCTTCGAGGGACCGCGAAGTTGCGGAAGGCGCTCAGATCGACGGTGGCTGGGGGCCTGGGGCGGGGGGGCGCTTCGGGCTCTGGACGTCTGATCGGGGAAGGGTCGGCGTCCGATTCCAGATCCTGAAAAGAAAGAAAGAAGGAAATTGAGACACCGGGGACAGATTCGAGTCAGGTTATTCCGGCATTGTTAACCAGGGCAAAGAGGCGCTGACCCCTTCCCATTGAACTAGGTGATGAAGAAGGGTAATGAGCCCAGGCGAACAAATCTGTACTGAGACGAGACGGATTGTGGAGGCATCATAATGTGGCAAAGATGAGCGCTGGTTGAACGTATGACCGGGCAGTAAAGGCGCCGCAGCAGTTGAAGCTAACTCCAGAAAGTACGCTGGCAACGTCAACAAGCAGAGGTCTCTCTAGCCGCGGCATTCATGTGGAACCGCTTTATCCGCGTCGAGAACAACGAGGGCATTATACGTGTTGTTGGTCAGAAAATCTCTAAGACAACTTCGTGAAACCGCACTTCATTCGTGTGTAAGAAGAGAGGCAAAGGGGCTCACCACATGCGCAGGTCTTCTTCCCGCCGGAGTCGCCTTGCTTCTTGGCGAGCCCTTAGCCTTCTTCGGGCTCTTGCCTGACCACCACGTGGCGCCCTGGTGCGCGCTAACTCCCTGCCACGTGGCCCCTGCTCTCGGAACCCTGGTCAACCACGTGTCCGCTTCTGTGCGGGGGAAAGCCTCCATTGTGAGCGGATTCACACGCCCCTCGGCAATGGCTCTTGCGGTGGAGGGGGACATGTCTCTGGCGGTGTGAAGAGGGCGAGTCAAGTAGAGACAAAGATGAAGATGGCACACCTGTTAGAGTCCTTGACTGGTGACTTCAAAACATTCTGGCAGTGTGTAAGGAGTGTCAAGTCTGGCGCACAGCGTCTACTTCCATTGCGGGGAGAACAAGTCCGCATTTCGAGAGTTACGTCAAGATTTGTGGACTCAAGTCGTCAAACTGCACCTCGTGTATGTCTTAGGCTAAACCTCCCTCGTAAAGTCTGCATGGCTTCTTTTCACCAACAGGACCCAAATCTGTGACAAGTTCTAGAGGTTGTAGATTAAAACGGAGGCAAAATCCTGCAGGCAAAAGGCTTGATAGAAGCAGCAAGATCGACAGCCAGGATACGGTCCCAGGAAGTCGATGTCGCCCCCAAACCCCTCCGCAAAGCCCTCGGGCAGCGGGTTGAGGTGCACGAGTCGCTTGGAGGCCGGATCATACACCCTGGCATGCGCGAACGTGGCGCGCGCGCGCGCGTACTCGCGCGCGTACCCTGGGGGGACCACCAGCTTGGCGTCCAGTTTGAGCCGCGAGAGCGCCTGCGAACACGAGTTAGAACTTTTCAAGTAACCTGCCGGTTTTAGGTGGAAAGGAAAGGTGAAAAGATAATCGAAGTGAGTTGTCTCTACGTGATTGGCTTAGTCGTTTCAACTCTAGGATGCGCACACTCTTGACAACCGGCAGCTTGCTCAAAAAGCGCTACAACGCGTTCTTTTATCGGCATATCGAATAGAGCAAGTCAAGTGATAGTGCCTGGTAATAGCTAGCACATTCGAGGTCTAGATAAAGGGTGACTACCATCTGTAGCCCGGCTGCCCGGAGTCAGGACTTAGGGCGATGCAAAACCGAAGCCGTTGGCAAAGCCTTCCGCAAAGGAGAGCTGCTAATGAGCTTCTCCAAGGATGTGACGTCACTGTTTGTCTGTTCAGCGTCCTCGGAGGCTCCTAAATTCTAGTCAGCGACGCGCTTGCCCTTCGCCTCCTCAGCTGTAGGCTGCTTAACGCGGCTTGCTTTTCGGCGACATGTGAATACGTGATATGAAGTTCGGAAGGCTGCGGTTCTTGGCCCACATGATTCTTTACGGCGACTATCAAGGAAAAGTAAAGGGCAATGGGTCGCAGAAATGGACACGATGCTTAATGCCGCTACCATTGCCTCCGCAAATGAAAGGCGTTCTGGCCAAGTTGATCGAGGCACTCTCATCGGAAGCCCCTAAAAAAACAAAGATCGAAGTTGAAGACCAGACTTGGAAGCCGTTCCAATCAGATGTGCTTCTCACCCGGTCCACATTGCGGTACTTGTTGACCACCGCGTGCGCCTTGCTGATCCCGATGCCGGGAATCGACGGCAGGAAGTCGCACCCAGCTAGGATGCACATGCCTGGACGGAGCGAAAAGCGAGATGAGAACGGCGGGGGACTGCGTCCGAACGAGGAGCTGAGAGCAGCGTCCGAATCCACCGGCTTCGGAGGCCCCGGGACACAATGAGAATTAGATCCTTGCGTGATTTGGTGTTTGGGTGTAGTTACTGTCGTGTGACCAGTTTGAGTTGACCGCCTGAAGCAGAGTAGCCGAAACTGCTATGTTACCAAGAAGCACAGCGGTAAAAGCACGGGAAGAATGGGACAAGGGGCTGAGAACATCTTTGTGGGTAGAGGCGCAAAAACGCGTTGCTTTCATAAGACAGAAAGGAACGGTCGCGGGAGTCCGTACCTAGAAAGAGCTCCTGGTTGAAGTGCCGGAAGGAGAGGCACGTGCCCCCTTGCTGACGTCCTGATGACGCCTGACTCGGCCCCTGGCTGCCGTGTCCGATGCTCGAGAAGAGGCGCTCGGTGGAGATCTCCTCGGCGTTACCGTACTTGTCCATCTTATACAGCACCTGACGTCAGCATTGGACAGAAGTTGAGCACGGACGACGGAGCGTTATGGAAGAAGCGGTTCAGGTGACGAGCATCCTTTGACAGGGCCGAAAAAAAAAAGATCTCTTTTCAGGACAAGCAGCGGGGACGGTTAGCTTAGAGGATCTACTAAGATATGAAAGCAAGGGAGTAGCGTAGCTGGGAGAAGGCAATTTCATTGCAGCACCTTCGCTTCGCTAAGACTTGCACATCGTTTGGTCTCTCTTCTAACTGCAGTCCTCATGTCCGCAGATTTCGCTAAGACTACTGCCGGCTTCCCACACTCGAGCTAAGAAGCAGCGGCCAAAACAGCACAAGATCAGTCTCCCTCCACGAGACTCCTCTGCTCTAATTTGTGGAATTTTTGAAAGCTTTGTTACACCCATCTAGAATCTTGGTACTCAGAGGTTCCACACTTCAGACCCAGCAGATTCACGTAGAAAGGAAGTCAGAATTGGAAGCCTCAAGAACACTCTCAAGAGCAAGGCCAAATATTTGCGCGTCCCTTTTGACGCTGGTCGCTTTGTTTTCTCCCTTCTCACCGTGCTGCATCCATAAGCAAGGAGATCACTATCTTCAGTGATGACGGCAGCGATCCCCCCATTCTCCTTGCCGGCGCTTGCCAGTGCAGCAAGTTGCGCGTCCGCTTCGTAAGGTGCCACAATGAAGTCGACCCCCTCCCTCCTCAGGTACTTCATGACTTGGAGTGCCATTTGAGGCGTGATGTCGACCGACCTCTGCAGATGAGGAGAGTCCGTCATTATCTTTGGTGCTGGCAGATTGGACCAACCACCAGTTTGAAAGGATCTGATGACGACGCATTTGATTGGTTGGTGCGGCCCAGACGATTGATCGTCCAGGCAGAGAGATGCAAAGAAAGTATATTCTAATGGAAAAAGGTCGATCTGTGGGGGGATGGAAAACTTATCACAGAAGCCAGACGGTGCCAAAAACCAAACGTTTTTCCAGACCTGATTCAGACACAATTGACTGACTTTAAGCTCTTTAAATGTCTTGATCGGGTTTTTGGCGTAGCTCGGACGTTGATAGTACTCCAGGAAGCACCCAACCACTTTTCGAAGGAGCCAATGACTTTCAGCACCTCTGTCACCAATAAAGGTGCGCCTCATTCAAGAAGGCAGGCTTTCGGAAGTACCGGAAGGCCCCAATGCCAAAACTGGTTCTTAACAAGAGCAATCGAACCAGTGCAGAGTCAGAACCGCAGCATGGCTCACTTGGAAGGCCTCTTCTGCTCCACGCTCATCTCCCGCCGCCAACTTGGCGCGAGCTTCTTCTAAGCTGTTGTTCTTGTTCCTGCACCAAGGAATAACATTGCTGTACTGGGCAGTAGGAAAATGTTCAAGGACAAAGAAGTTGTCAGCTTCGGTGGTACGTGTACAGCATTGCGACGCGGTTGGACATGGTTCAAATAGCAATATCAAAGCCGATGTTTCAGGTCTAATCTGGGCCTGTGTGATCAGGAAACTTGGCTTCTGGAGCCAGTAAGCACGCAATGACACCTGTTGGTTGACTTGACCTTCTACTAGCCCTTTGCTCCTTTTGCCAGGTTCGGAGTGTCAACAAGCAGTCTAGCACTTCTGGCCTCTTTGATGCCGTTCGTTCAGCTTCGAATCAAGTCTCCTTTATCACATTCTCAAACTCTCTACACTCCAACCAGCCTTACCGCCGCCGTTCCGCTTCTGTGCCGGCCTTCATTGGCAGGCGCGCCCCATCAAAGACGACGACAGGGACGACCTTATTGTGCTTGAGCATCTGAATGCGATGTGCACAGTATGCTACATATGCCGGCATCCGGGGACCGTTAATCAGCCCCCCGCTTTCCAGTAGTTCGCGGCTGCATGCGTATGCGCCTTTATGGAGCCACGAGTAGCAGTCTATGCCGACCTGCAAAAGTAGGCCGCAGCTTTCAATTGTTGTAGGAGTGTCTCCATTGTTTTCAAAGATTGACAAAGCTTTGGGGAGCTATACTGGTTGGTTGGGCTGTTTCTGGGGTGCTCAAGTCAACTGAAGTTTGATTGCTGGCGGAATTCTGACGTTAGTCATCAAGCTGTAATACCACCTTCCGGTGCTCGTTTGTAGTTGCTGAAATTTAACCAACTACAATTGCCGGCCTGCTCTCGTGGCAAGGTTTTTGGGCACAAGCACAGATACAAGGATACAGTAATCTGAGGGAATCAGGAGCCACAGATCTTAAGTCGCATCCATGCTTGAAGACTCCCAACGGACTTTCTCTTATCACAAGCAGAAACGCTCTTGCAATGCAGCTTCTGAGGAAAAGAAGGGAAGTACTTTATTGGCAGAAACTCAGTGCAAGTGCATCATTATTGAAAGCCTAAAAGTTGATCAGCTGCCGCATCCTCCTCAGATTTTGCAAAACTCAGTCAAATGCAGAAAGATGGGCTTACCCGCTGGCCGGCGTACTTGCTGACATGGACTGGTTCAACATATGGCTTGAGCGAGCCTAGGAGCCCCTTGATTCCCATATTGCCTAGCTGCGTAGAGCTCAGCCGGGCACAATACTCTTCAACTTCGTTTCGCACTCAAACTCATGAGAGCTCGGCAGTAGCACTCAGAACGCTGAAGGCACAACACATCACGACCTTGGATGACGTATCGAAGGTGTGTTCAATGAAAGGTGCAGAGACCACCGATGTAACGTCACCCAAGACGTTGGAAGACAAGCCTCCGTATGCTCTGTAGTCAACAGATTTGCCTGATCTTCTCAGGGCTCGATAAGCTGATAGAGCCGATCCTTGCTATCAGCTGATAAACCCCTCAGTTCATATGTATGCACAGTCCCGAACGCCGAAAACACTGTGCCAGCCGCCCTGTCTCAGCTGCCGAGCTTCAGCCAGTCGCTTGCTTTAATATTCCACACAATTTTTGCCGAGCATTTTCTTGTGCCTTGTGCAGATCATGCAACTAGGGATCATTGGACCTCATTCGATTTCACTATTCAGTGTAGGCCCGTTGCAAAACCAACACAATGAACCCTGCCTGGTGCTGGCAGAAACAATGCCCTGAAAGCAACCAATCAGAAACTAAGGGTACACGACGTATAAGCTGCCAGCTGGAATAGCAGGCCCCACCCCAATCTAGGTATTACTACCTAGGTACCTGTCCTCCTTCGGCTTACGGTAGGCTTGTGAGGATGTCCTTCCGCAGTAGGTACGTCAAGCTGGCTGGCTACCTAGCTCAAGCTGAGCGCCATTGCCGATTGCCACATTGCCTTGGGCATTGGCAATTCGGCATTCGCAAGCAAACTTTTCGCATCTTCGCGGTGGACAGTGAAGGCTGGACTGCACAGGTTTTCAAACTTGAAAATTTGGCGCGAAAGATACGTGACAGCTGGCCCGCATATGTCCGCATATGTCCGCGTATGTACCCCTTCACTTTTTGCAGCGTACCTTCCGCGCAATCAGCAACGGTGCGCCTTTAATGCAAGGCCGAGGTCGGGGGAAGCAATCCCAGTGCAATTTGCAACCGGACCCTGGACCCTGGTCCCTGAGGCGCAAGTTGACCAGGCAACGACTGCAACACTGCTGTGACTGCACATGACGAAGTTTCCTTGGAAGCGGCATCTTGAACGTCTTTGGGCTCTTGAGACTGCATTGCGCAATGCAACCAAAGAAGTATTCTGGTGAGAGGCGCCTTTCCTGCCCAGAGGTACTAAGATAATTGCGGCGCGTGTTTATCACGTGTTCATATGCTCATTGAGATTACTCAGCTACAGTACTAGTAGTAATGTTGACCAAGTTTCCACACATTCTGAAGACGGAGGCCGAACAGTCTTTTGCAGCACAGCTGCACTTTTCCAGTATCAGCATAAAATAGTCGTATGGATTCTATCAGAACCGTTTAATCACTGCGCACTTGACCAGAGGCTACGTTGATCCAACTTCCAAGAGAATTTGCAGCCTTCTGCAAGCAGCAATGCCAACTGCCCAACTGACAGATTTGCAAAGCTGCCGTAAGCATCTAAGCAGGACACCTGACGTCAGCAACTTAGCAATCAGCTTCCAGCAATCAAACCTTGTCCTCCAGATACAATCGTCCAAAACCTCTCCACAGCACGTAAGCTGACAGGTGGCAGTTGAAACTTAAGCCGAGCTAGAAGCTAGCCGAGGTCAGCAATCATGGCGGGACGCAAAACCCAACAAAGTTCAGCTCAAAAGCAGAGCCTGTTAGCGGTCTACTTTCTGGCTTTTGTTTTATGCAGCTGCGGCGCAGTTGCACAACCCGTTCAAGCTGCAATGGGGCCACGATGGGGTGAACAACCTGTCGCCTCCCACAGACGCAGTGTCAACGACGATAGGGCCGGTAAGGGGCTAGCCACCTGACACTTGGTTTTGTTTAATGGGCCCTGGCCAGTCATTGTTTGCCCAAGCAATTTTCCAGGACCATTGTTTCCGGAGTGACGGAAGAATTGCAACTGGGGGATAGGATTTGTCTTTGCACATTACCCGTCACTCCTATGCTGCTGTGTGGATTTTGAAGTAACAGAGTTTGCAGACTTTTTGCTCAATAGACTTTTGCGCAAACAATTGAAGCTCTGACTGAAGTAGCACTGATAAAAATCAGTGCCTTCCAGTTGAATGTTTAAGTCCCAGCTCAAAGAACGCCCACTTAACGAGTCCCATTGTCTAAAGCCTACTGCTTGCCTCCAGTTGCGTCAACGAGGTTGCTTACGGCCTCCTGAATTCAACCCGGCGGCCAGTCCTTTCAAAGTCTATTTGGCTGACAAAAGCTTGTCCTTTTTCTGCATACAGTTTACTCCTGGAACCCTGCTTTCCATCACAGTGACCACCCTCAACAATCAGCCGGCCACTGAGTACTTCTCCAAAGTGCGCCTCATCTGGTCGGGCCGTCAGGAAGACTTCATGGCCAGCGATACGATGGAGTACGGCCTGGAGTGCCTTCCGTTCAAGGGCACGTTCGGCAACGCCCAGGTCGTGTGGGACTTTGCGGCCGCTACGATGGCGCCCTTCACGCAGTCAGGGCTGGAGATTGCGTGAGTACCTGGATTGTGGGTTTACCATATACCTTGTGCTGCCGGAACGGGTGCATTTTCATCAGAAAAAGAGTCACTTCGGACTGAGCTTTTTCCTCTGAACCAAAAGCTTTGTCAACTGAAGTACCATGGACGAGTGAGCTTCTGGACAGTGACCATAATAACGCACAGCGTATGATTACTAAGCGAACCCGTGTGCTTGCAGCTTCTTCTTCTTCCAGATGAACGGCGTGATTGGCAACGTGCAAGCGTCCAATCTCATCCTGACTGTGGAACTTACGGACAGCCTGTTTGCCGTAACCCAGAAAAGCTACGTGGTCCAGGTGAGCGGCTTTACTTTTCAGGAATGAATTTCGTTCTTGCTAACCAACCGTGATGGTCCTTCCGCATTTCGTATTCAAGTCGTCGTAAAGCCTGAATAAACTTTATGAGAGTCGTCTCTAATGTAACCTTGGGCGCATGGAGTGCCCAGAGGAAACCCGGACAGAACAAGGCACGTAAAGATGCAACGCTCTGCCGCGCTTTCAAGGCACAGACTTTTCTCGAACATTACTCAGCTCATGACAAGCTTTGAGCTGAAAGTCATGCCGCTATCGGCTCTGGCATGGGTAACCGCCAACAGGAAGGGGCCCCTCTATAAGACGTACGGCCTGCGCAGGCTCTCCTGCCAACACCCACAACGCTCAGGATCAAACGGGTCTCGAAGACTTATCCTCTCTATTCAAATCATGACATTCTCTGCTGCAGATTGCCCAACCGGCACAGACCAGTAATCCAACTCGAACCCCCACGCCTACTCCCACTCTCACTCCAACGCCAACTCCTACTACAAACCCCCAAGCCACTAGTACCCCGACCCCTTCTCCAACTTCGACGGCCGCTTCCCCAACAACGGCTCCGACTCCTACCCCGACTCAGAGCGGTGCACCACCGACCAATACTCCAACTCCAACCCCAAGTGAGCGGAACTTTGTTTGTCGTAGCTGTTCCGTTGAAGCTTGCGTTCAAGATGAATCTTTGGAGCCAACTCAGTCTGGCAAATGCACTCAACGATGTTCCCATCAGTTTGCTGGGCATATTTGTACTACCACATGATGATTTGAAACAGGAAGAAGAAGCTACTTGTCACATCTTGCACGCACTGCTTATCCCGCTACGTCCGTAACGTGCCTGTGCCTTTTCTAACGCATTCCTTCAAGCCCGCAAATCTGACTGCGGAACCAGAGAAAGCGTTCATAGTGATTTGATCAGTAAAGTCTCGAAGCCGCTACGTTTCTTGACGTTCCTTCATCTTGGTCGAAGTACCGTTCTCATGTCCCCTCGTCGCTTTCCGCAGCTCCCCCTCAGGCAACCATTCCCGCCCAAACCACTGCCACGTGTCCGGCCCTACCAGCCCGCAGCCTCAGCGGGCAACCCGTGCTTCAGCGCGGACGGACACACTTCCTCGTTTTGCACGGAACCAAGCCCGCTGTGCGCGCAAGACGCGATGAACAATTGCCTGCCGACTCAGGGGTATCCATTCCAGAACGCCGCCGGGCAGACGTGCTAGAACTGCAGCCGGGGGATTTTGAACGGCGAGGGGGGATCCCTGTGTGACGAGGCCCGGAGAAACGATAGATCAACTTTTATGGGTCGATCGCGTTGATGAAATGGGGTTTGAGAGGTAGGAAAAGTAGGATCTCGCTGCATGCGCCTCTTGTAACGCGCGGGCACGAATGCAAGAAAACATGCAGGTCGATAGGAACAGAGGTTTGGCAGAGCAATTGCACCCAGTTTGCCAAATGTAGCCGGGCAACGAACTTTCATACTTCGTGGGCAAGATGGTCGTAGAAAGAACCGCTCGCTTAGTGCGAATTTTGAGTTAGTATCCGGAGGCATTTTGGGCCCATAGCTTCGGAATGATGGGCGCGCACGTATCAGTGTTGGAGTCGTCATGGTCTCGGACTGAGTATAGCTATTGTCGTGTCGGAGGCTAATCATGTAGGGTCGACCGTCCAGAACTAGAGAGATCGAATGCATGGATATGCATATGCTGTGATTCCAGCTGCGCCGAGCTGCGGCGTCACGATCCAGAGTATAATGCGTGCTCTCATTCTCATGCACAACTTCGGCCATCTCTTGACAGACATCTCCAGCGAGGATAATTAGCGGACTGAATCTTCTCCCACATCCCCACATCCGTCGATCGTATCATGCAAGCTGTGGCCGCATATCACGTTTAGGCTCAATTCTCACTTTCTCAACTATGAAAGTTAGGATGCCTTTGTCGGCATCGCCGGCCAGCGCGCAAGGTTCTGTATCAATGTCCTAACCCCACGGTGTTAATGTTGTCTTATCTAATCAAGCTCCTCACGTCAGAATCTAACGTGGCATCGCGTCCGCTGATTGATGCATAACAACAGAGTCAGATGCTCTGACCTTCCGCTACAGGACTAGCCCCTCACAGATGCTCTGACATTCCATGCTACAAGATAGCCCCTCAGTAGTTGACGGGTGTACGCTGACCGGAGCAAGGTCACAATTAGTAGAACGATCTATCTTTGAGGAAGAGGGGCGCAAGCATCGTCCAAACTGCAGGGACAACAAGAAAGCAGAGTCAGGTCTTTGCCAAGGTTTGTGAGGCGCATAAGGTGCAACAAATTGTGCACCATGTGGGGTCACAAGCTGGCAGGACTGCCACGTCGCTGGTGTTCAAGGTCCGAGCAGCTTCGCGACCAAGTGCATCGGCATGCAGTAACGCGTTTCAGCACAGTGCCCTCAGCCTTGGGGATAAACGTTCATCCCCTCGAGGTTGGCTTCTCACGGACAAACTGGGCACCCGCGGAAAAGACAGACAGAACCTCTCATGAGTTGGCAGCTGCAGATGCTCTTGCATAGAAGCCAAGAAGCGACCAAAAGTCTGAAACAACAACTGCCGGATCAAACCGCTCAGAGCTGGAAAAAGTGCATCAGCTCTCTTGGAGAAGAGCAGACCGATAGACACGCAGACTGCCGCGACAAAGCTTGAGCGCCGGAGAGCCCCCACGAAGCAAGTTGACTCCAGGTTCAACGTCGACCGCAAATGCTGAAGTCCGCTTCAGCTCAAAGAAGTACTTGCTATTCTACCAATGGCCCCGAGGCTGTGGCAAAGCTGAGTCCGGAAAGAAAACAAACAAATCACGGTACACAGTGCAAAGAGAAGTATCTGACCGAGGGACAGAGGATGTTGCATAGGGGACTTGTTTTGAACGCTTCTAGTAAGAACGAAGCGCTGGTTGCGAAGTACTTACGGTAGAGGCCGAAGGTCACCCACTCGGACACAATCTTCACCCACACGCTCGCCCACCCGACGTCAATGGACCACTTCGCTGACGTCGTGTTAAGGTTCCAGCCCAAAAAGAGCATCGCCGAGTACATGGCGCCCTGTAAAGAGGAAGAAACTTCAAGGTTCTGTGATAAAAGCGGTTCACAAGATTCACTCAGATTGGCAGTCAGTCCCACTCTGAGATGAAATGATGAACCTTTCGGAAGAAGCTTCTATGCCGCGCTCGAACATACGGAAAGAGTCGGTTCTGCGCTCACCATGGCGAACACAAAGTGGAAGAAGAAATAGGCGTACGGCACCTCTCTTAGCGAAAAGACATACTCAGGTTGGTGTTCAGTGCCGCGCTTAACGAACGAACCCCCCCCATAAACTCGACCGATCCCGGCCTCACCATTGCAAAGACGAAGTGGAAGAAGCCATACGCGTACGGCACTTCGTCCGCGTCCAAGCTGGCTTCCTTCTTGAACTGGAACGCCCGGTAGTCGCCACCGGCCGTGAATGTCGAGATGATGATCGCGATAAACGCCAGCAAGAAGCTCTGCGGAGGAGCAGCCAGAGATGTGAATCTGGTCACAAACCGTAATCTTCAAGCAGACCTTGCAAGTTTAGAAAAATGTATGAGGCCGTGTTCGAATCAATGTGGTCCTTCCGTCGTTTTCCATGCGCTGAGCGGTCCATAAAAAGAGCAATTTGAAGGAACACTTGTTCAGACGCCATGATCGAACCAAGTCACGCGCGCGCGGTGGCGCATCAAACTGACTATGAACAAACTTCGCCTCCTAGACTGACTCCAAAAACAGCACATTACCCTGCAAAGATTGCTAACCACTCTGCTGTGCGTTCGCGAGAGCAAGCAACTTCTGCAGTTTTTCAGCGCGAGCATTTGCAGAACGCCCGTCAAAGTGGCATACTTTGTGCAGATGTTGATCAGCTTTTGAAACCCGACTCGGCAAGAAGGGCTTACCACGATGGACACCCAGTCCGACCTCCCCGTTTGCCGGGGCCTCGTGTTGCAGGAGTACGACGCCGGCTCACTGACCAAGAAGAAAGAGAGCAGTCAGCAGCAAGAGAAACAAGGCCTTTGTCTAGACGCGTTGAAAGGGCGGCACAGAGATTAGATTGCGGTTTTAATGGCACACACAGGGAGCCGCAGAAATGCTTCCAGCAGATACAACGGGATTGTGGGAGAGTTCAAATGCGAAAACGGCACAGCAAAAGAACGACCCGAGCATCGCGCAGAGCAGGGCCGATTTGCATATGCAATGCCTATACAAAAACGTCTGATTCCGAGCTTGATAATCCGGGCCGCAGAAGCTAAACAGTGAGATAACTCCGAGCACAGCCGTAGATTGATACAAAATTCTCAGAGCAGCGCCGGGATCCGCCTTGGAATCTGCTTATGACAGGCAACCGCGTTTGCTGACCTCATGATCGCGCTGTAGCACAGGAACACCATGTATAGCGCCATCACACCTGACGTCAGCAGCCCCGCGTTCACCTGCAACGGGGCAAAGCTGACGCTTTCATCGCCGTTTGACAAATGCAGGACTGTCCGCTGGTACGGGACGATCTTCAACTCTTCCATGGGCTGGAGTCTTAGTGCCTAGTTCGAAAGGTAGCAGCACGAAATTTCTCCAAGGGGTAAGGGGCGTGCCAAAGCGCAGCTTTCAGCTGAGCGATATATGAAAACAAAATGTCACCCGTTCGATTTTTCGACACGTCTTCAAAGTGACGGCTCTACTACTCCAAACTAGAAATCCAGTATACGCAAATGGACTATCCACGACGGCGAGCATTCAGTTACCTGAACGTGACAAAGCAGGCAGCCAGCATCAGATTCTCCAGCTCGAGCGAGAGCAGAGAAAGCGTAGATTACCTGCGGGTGCAAAGACACGACCGTCATGACCAGGATCAGGATGAGCGTCCAGGTGATGAAGAAGATGTTGAGGCTGCAGCTCGCGCGCGGCGAAAACCAGACGAACATCAAAATGATGAGCGCCAGGCTGAGGAGGTAGCAGAAGAGGGAAACTCCGACGAGCGGGATCCGGCAGCGGCGCTCGTTGTCGTCTGCGAGCCACGCGTCGTTCCACTCGTACACGAAGTTGAGCAGGGTGACCAGCTGAATGACTAGAAAGATGCCGGAGCCGAAGCGCGCGATCTCGCCTGTGGAAAGTGGAGAAAATAGTAATTTGAAACAGTGAATTTTGAGGGGCAGATTGAATACTGTCGCCAGGAGTTCAGTGGGCGGTCTCGCTGCTGGTAGGTCGGTAGCGTGGAGGGCATCAGTTGGTTACTCATCGAAAGTGGAAACCGTCAAAGCCGAAGCGGGCAGTCTCGCCTGTAGAGAGAGAAAGAGTATGGTCAACAATGGGTTGTGGGGGTCCTGATTTGGGCTCTGTGGGGTCTTGAAGCGACCCCCGAATTCACCTGGCCCCCTGCCCTTCTTCTTCACAAAGAGTGCTTTGACGAGGCTCGAGTTGAAGCAGGCGATGACGCGTGCTGGGAACAGGGAATGTATGGTCGAAAGCGTTGATATCCAAGTGCCGCAATCGGGCACTCCTCTAAAGAATAAAAACAGGCTCGAGTTCGAGGCGGACAATTGCTCCTGTGGAGAGAGAAGAGATACATGGTTAGAAGCGATTGATTCCAGGGCCCGATGAGCTACTGTCGTCAAGTGTGCAAAGGAGCTGGAGCCGAAGCGGACCAAACTTGCAAGCCTAACAATCTGGGGCACGAATAGTAGATTTCAAAGACCTCGCAACATGCATCAATGACCAACATAGGGATGCAAACGGCCCGAGGGCATGACGGGGTTCTTTCTAATTCTGCGCAGCTTGGATGACACCTTTCCAGCTGATCAACCAGAAGTAAATGTCAAAGACACACAGTGCTTGTACAACGATCACATGAATAGCTGGATACAAGAAGCCGAAGTTTTCTCACCATACACCTGGAAGAAGCCCGACGGCATGAAGAATGGTACTATGAGCAGCCCCAGCCAGAAGATGATTTTGATGGGCCAGAAGCCTGAGTGCCAACTATCCCGGCAATCCTCCTTGCTTTTCGTTCCTAGCGTGGTCAAGAACATGACCGCAAAGAAGATGAACCCGCTGAAGCTAAGGCGGAGGACTCCCTCCGAGCCAACGCAGTGGTTTGGGTTCCCGATCCCAACATCTTTACATGCTTTGAACTCTGCAAAGGCAGGCAGACAGATGGTAAGGAAACTCTTTAGACTTGATATACCACTTGCAGCTAACGGGTGAGAAACTTACAGAGCAAGTTGGCGGAGACGTATTGCAACCGAGGTTCTAACGATGATATAAGAAATCCTGGCATGACAGCCTTCGCCCAGAAAGCTCGCACCGGTTATTGACTGGACAAATAATCAAAACTGGGAGAGAACAAGGTACTACATCTCCAAAAGTCTGACTGATGCTTACACTGTTGACGCTGGGAGGTCTTGTGATTGAAGCACTTTGGTACAGTAAGATGGTTCGCCCCGCAAATCATGTTCGACATTAACCCTCACGATATGCCCTCTTCCCTTGGCCTACATATGGCAAACAAGCAGAGGTGCAACTTATGTTGACTCACGATGTAATGTCTTCAGCCAGTCGCCCGAGTAGTCCCTGATGATCCATGCTAGAATGACAGTGATGAAGAAGATGGCTGCGTAGATAAACCGAGCGGCCGAGCGATTGGCGCCGGCGCAGGCCTGGCAGATACAGGACGCAGCACAGGCCCCTGCAAAGTGAACGCCACCAAGTCGTTGGCCCAATACATTCTTCGCGTAGATATTTTCAGCGAGCGGTCCCTTTTCGGGCAGAGATGTATGAGCAACTGGACAGGTGCAACCAGCAGAGGCTTGACCTCGTGCTACCCTAGACGTTGATTAACCTAGACCACATAATCAGAAACTTCCTCAATTCCATACCGTCAACAGAGTTTCCAGCTGGAGCATCGAGTGGAACTTGCTCAGGGCAAGGTTTTGCTATCTTTGATTTGGGCCTCGAACAATCGACAAAAGTTGAACAATAAGTGCAGCTGACTGGGAAACGTGTGCAATCCATCTCCTGCCGAGTATTGACCCTCTGCAAACTTTTGTTCAAGAGAATGCCACCACCTGCTCACCTGCACAGGAACCGATAACGCTCCCCATTTCTCTTCGCCTCCCGGCTGCTAAGTTATCCGATTTGTGCGCATACTCCAAGATAATCTAGCGGAAGAATGCACCAAACGGATCGCTGCCCAGTGGTCTCCCCCTCCGTTTGCTCCTGTGCACTGATCGCTCCTTTCTTTGCCTTGAAGTTTCCAGTTGACTTGGAATTTGCAGGGCCGCTAAAGCTCTGATGCTGCTTCTAGTGGTGGCAGCTCACAGACTCAATGTGACACCTCCCAATGAGGACCACCGAGCGGTCAGTACATGTGTCATGTAAGGTCCACACCTAATCCCTTGAGGAAGACGAAGCAGCAGCTATGTGGCTGGTGGAAGAGAGCCTCGTTGTGAAGCACACTTCGCGTCGTTCTCGACCTGGTGCTTCTAAGCTTTGATATCCCCAACCGTCAAACCTTGGGAATATCAATCCAAGCAATCAGACCGCTGCTGATGTAGCTACGACCTAGAGTGCTGGATTACAAAGGGAGTCCACCAAATCAAGTGCTTCGAACGACGCTTCTAAGCAAGCTAAGCTTATTCGCAGCTGCCAACGTTGTCTGGGCGCCCCAGGTGGACACTTCTAAGCAACCGTCTTTGTCAATCTGCATGAAGTTGCGAAGCCCAGACTCCAGCCTGAACAGTGAAGACTCACGAGTGGAGACTCACAAGCGAGTCGGACTCAGGGGGACTGCCCTCTTGCAAAGGAAAGTGCTGTTGCAGTTCAATCAAGATTCCTACCCGTCAGATGATAATCGACGGCTGTATGGCCTGATCAATTGCTGTGGATTCAATCTTTGGATCAAAGTCTTCTCGTTTGGACGGCTTCCATGTAGTGTCGAATCACCCCGGATACCAGAACTCGCCCTTCCGCCCTTGTTCCAAAGTAACGAAGCTCAACTACCAGGTTAAAGTGATGCGAAACCTAACAGCTGATAGTGTTACCTAAATAAGGGTAAGCAGAGGGTTAGTCGGACGCGATCTGCATTTACATGCCCCGGTTCACAATCTGGGGGGCTGAAGTGGACCCCCCCGGTCCAGGAACATGAACTCGGAGCTTCGCGAATTAAGCCGGTACATCACTAGAGCTACACGAATCACGATAGGCACGATATGGTGGACAAGAGGTTCGTGCAATGCGCCCAATGCAGCCCTCATTGTGGTGAACAAACCAAGAGAGGGGCTTCAAGAAAAGACTTTTTCTAAGGCTCCGCAATGCCGCCTATCACAGTCCCTTCAATACTGCCCGGCGCTGCCATCTTTCTGAGCCCTTACACTGCAGGGAATACTCATGGTGGTGTGTAATCGACAGACGGGTGACTTGCTGACTTGGAATCCGCCAAGGGCTTGCATTCCTTCCAATCGCTGTCAGGGATGCAATGCTGTCAGCTGTCTGCCAACTTGAATTGCTGCTCATTCACACAGTGACTGCTCTCAAGAATGCTCAGTTAAGTACCATTGAGGCCCTTTGTGCGCTGGTGGCCTCAGATTGATCTGTCTGGCAATCAGTGGCAGCTTCTGAGCAGGGCCGGCAGAGCAACCCAGGTGAGGCCCAATTCCAGCTCACATCAGAGAGAACTCAGCTGTTCTCCTGCCCTTGCCCTCTGGCTTCATTGCATCATTCTAAGCCACAATGGATTCCCCCATCAGTCTTTCCACTTGCAGGATTTATCCTTAAGCACCCTCTTTCATGCCGTCTTGCGCTGATTGTCCCCCCGCCTGGTGGTTCAATGCAAATACCTTAGGGCTTCTGTCCTGCTTTAGAACTGCTCGCTGATAGGGGCTGTTGTTCCCTTGCCTTTGCCCTTGTTGATCTTCCAGCTAAATTACATTGTAATCTGCTAGCTCTGCTTTGCTGCAGGAAATTCGTGTCAAGCGCAGGGCAGCTCACCTAATAAGCGGGACAATCTCAAGACCTTCTAAGGCAGCATCCCCCTCTCACGATGCTTACAGTGGTGGCGTGTCCCCTAGCCCCCACCCCCCTACTCGAACGCTCTTTTGCAACTGCATCCCAAGTGGGGACAAACGAGTGGCCCGCTCCACCTCGCCCCCATCTGCACGCTAGCTCTCGCCACACAAGATTCTCATCAGTGCGCTTGCACAATGGGGGGGCAGGATTCACCACATTCCCACGACGCCTCTCCTTAGCACTCGCGGCGGCATTTCTCCGGGGGCCTTGCAGTAGCAGGAAGAAACGGGGGGCTTGCATCAAAGCCAGCAATGAGCCCCCCGGGGCGTTGTCTGGGGCAGCGTTTGACCTGGACTTGGCGGTGCTTTTAGCAGGCTTCTCCTTTGAGTCGTACAACACCCCCCCGCAGTCAGCGGTCCTGGTGTCCACTGAGGATGCCGTGGGGTGCCGCACACTGTTCCTTTCGCCGCAAGGCAGGTTAGCTTTTGGCAGGTTGCTCAGTCTTCTGCTTTCAAACGAGAGCCCAACCGTGGCCCTGGCTTTGAAAGAAATCTTGCGTCGCTTGAATGTCGAATCATGTCTGTCCATACAAATGGATGTGGCATATCCAGAGTGGACAAGAATTGCAGGTTTCAGACAAGAAAGGTCTTGTGTGGCAACTTTAGTCGTCTGCCTTTTCACTAGATACGATTTTTGCATTGATGAATGTGAGAGATGTCTGCCTGAGTTGCTCTTAATATAGATTGGACAAATGCTGGCACCTTCGTTGAAACTGCAGGAGTCATGTTCATTTACACTTTAGTGCTTGTGCCTCCTCAACAACTCTCCCACTCCAATCTTGACCTAGCTTCTTTAATAAGGACATCAGACCCCAGGGTTTAATGTTGCTTGTGAGTCGACTTTGCTGTACAAGGCTTCATAGGGGCCCCAGCCTCTGGCACCCCCTGCTCATAGACGTCTTTGCAACTATCTCTAAGATACTTGCAAGCTTGTCGAGGTGTCGCCCTTAATTGAGTAGAACATAGACACATGATGTAGGTCAAATTTCCTTTGGTAGGGAAAGTTCAAGGCCACGCTTTTGGCCCCCCCCTTCCCAGGTCGCTGCTGCACCATCCATATGCGGGCGAGCTGCTCAATTGCCTGAGGCACACGCTTACTAACTAGGGACTAACCCAAGCACTAACCACGCGCTGTTAAGAGTTAACCAACCCCCAATCTGTCCAGGTCGCTGCTGCGCCAGCTGTACGAGGGCGAGCTTCGCGTCACGGCGGTCGGCGCGCGTGACTGCCCCGCGCTCGATATGTGGAACGCGAGCGATCCGTATGCGGTGCTCACTTTGGGCGACTGCCGCGCCAGGACCTCAACAAAGCCGGTTACCATTAACCCAAACTGGAACCAAACCTTCACGTTGTACGTCAAGGTGGGGCTTAAACGAGACCCTCTTTGGCGTGAGCGTTTTGGGTTGTGTCTCACGCATCGAAGGAACTTTTGCAGTCTTGCGTCAGGGCCCCAGGCTCCGGTACTAGTCAGAAGCGGGGCCAGATTCCCACGCTTCTGGCACACGGTGGGGCTTGCGACTGACTGCTCAAGCTCCAGTGATTCGTTGCTTCGTTAGTCGCCACGAAAGCCCTTAGCCGCCCTGAAACCGATGTTCCGTCTCAAGCGTGGTACACTGTCCGTTCAATTCCGAGCCATACTTTTTGCACCTTAAGCAATCTGTGGCTCAAGGATACGTTCTCGACGGGCAAAGTGATCAGAACGAGAGCTGACTTCATAGCCGCTCGATTGCTCTCGATGATGCCTGCGGTGTCTCTAAAAGGATTGCTCGTGTCTGCGCGCCTCGGTTTCTGCCTCACGCCCATGCTGTTGTGACGGACCCCAACTTCAGGCAAGCTTTGCAGCTCGGACTAATTTAGGAATAATAAGCGCCAGGTATAATAAGCTCACCAGCCTGGGACGGGTCCCGGACGGGTGGGGTTAGTCTGGGGGTTAGGGTGGGTACGGGTGCGGAGCGGGTAGATTGTTGGGTTAGGGTTTTAGTGTTAGTTGGAGCTTATTATACCTGGCTCTTATTATACCCAGATTAGTCCGTCATAAGCTTTGCCTCTTCAGGACTTTTGAGCCGCTAGTCTAAAATCGAAACACTACTAGCAGCCAGCTTGAAGCTTATCTGGTTCAACAAAGGCGAGGTTCCTCCGGAGCACGGTCTCTCCGCCACCAAACGAGAGCAAGAAGTTCGGTAAGGGTCCGTTTGGAAGCGGCTTTCGAAGACCGTCCTCTTTTCGGCATTGCACAGGCACCAGTCGCTGATCAGGTTCTGCGCGCCAGCGTTTGGGACGCCAACCTAGTTGCGGCGGACCGGCGCATGGGCGTGGCGGCGCTGCGTGTGGCGGATGTTTTGGACGGCACGTTGCACAAGCTAGAACTTCCGCTGCAAGAGGACTACGGCCAAGGCCGACTGCTCTTAGAGGTGAGAACCTAGCAAGATTCCGGCTCCCTTACATCGTGCAATTCTTCAACCTTAAAGGCCCGGAGCTCTGATTTCCTTACATCGTGCAATTCTTCAACCTTGAAAGCCCAGAGCTCTGATTCTAGGGATGGCGAGGGTTGTGACGGGCGTCAGCACAGTCCCGGCATAAGTTGACGCTGTTGCTGCAAAAGAAGGTTGGTCGAGGGCCTGATGTTGCTCGAGGCCAGAGTCTCAATATTGTGACCAGGTTTTCCTAGAAACCCAAATCCTAAGCCCTGGGGTTTGCGTTTATAGACGGTTGCCAACGGCCTCGACGGTAAGAAAAAAGCTGCGGGCGCCCCTGCGCAACGGCGCTGTCTACAGGAGGTCGGACACTTGAGGAGTACGTCAAAGGCAGAAAGAAGCGGGACTTAGGCACTGGCCGACTTGGTCCTGTGATACGTCTCGAGAGCTTCGGCCATGGCTTACAGACACTTATGTCAACTTCGTCACATGCGCTCAAACGTGCATGGCATAAGGCACGGTCAGTCTCTTCTGGCCCCTGGAAGGCTTTTGCTTGTTCTTATTGACGTCACCCGCTTGCTTGACGCTCTCCGCTGTCTGCCGCAGGTGCGCTACACCCAGTTCTCCGCCCAAGTGGAAAGCTCCCCGTCCTGGTTACAACAAGTTGCAGGATGGCTTGTAGGGCTGGCGCCTAGTCAATCCCCAGCCGAGGACAAGGAACTAGAGACGTTACGCAAGATGCTGGCGCGGAGAGAAGCGCAAGAGAATAAAGCCACGCAAAACGGAAGCGCGGAAGTCACTGCGATGGAAGGGAGGGGAACGGAAGTGAGAGCGACGGAACCGAACGGAACGGAAGTGAAGGCGACGGAAGCGAGCGCGGCCGAAGCTGGGGACTTGCTTGGTCAGGCAGTGCGCGCGTGGGAGGCGCTCCGGCCAGGGGGAGGGGGAGCGGAAAGGGAACGGAACGGAAAGGAGGCGGGTTCGAGCCAGCAAAGCGCAGCACGGGTGGATGGGCCGAAGTCAGGAGCCGCGGTTGAAACGGGAGGAGAGGAGCAGCGAAACGATGAGGAACAGATGGAGCTGTTCAAGCAGGTGAGGCAGGGCGGGAGTTCCAATCCTATTTCTCAGCCGTCAGCCCTCCTTCTGCACTCAGATAGACAGTTCAACGATCTCCATGCTTGTCGGAGTTTCAACACGCGCGTTTGAATCTTGTCTAACTGCAACTAAACCTCTGGTCGCATCTGGCCACCTAAGTACAAGACGCACCTGCGCTGTCAACTTCTATCGAGTTCCACCCGTCCAAAGCTGTAAATCACGCTGCCCCAACCCCGAGAGCAACAGAATCGCACATACGACGAAACGAAGCTTGCGTGGATGATAAAGTACCCTCTTTGAACGAGGCCGGGCTGCATAAACGCCAGCATTCGAAGGATAGGACAGTTGCGTGACGTTTGGAAACTGCCCACATATCATCGGAGAATAGGACATGAGCTTGATGTTCGTCTTTGTCCTTCTATAGGGCGAGAATGCGGTTGGCCCGTGGGCTCTGCTAGCGAGCCTGGTCGGGAAGCAGGGCCAGCCCGGGCCGCCCCCGGTACCTCCCGACGCTGCTGACGTGGCTGAAAAGGTTGCTGACGTGGCACGGGCGAAAGAGGCGCGGAGGGAGGAGGAGCGGCAAGCGGAGGAAGAGCTCAGGGCGGCAGGTGAGGGGATACAAGGGAGACGCATGAAATCGAGGCTGGTTGGAGATCGATCATCTCCATCTTCATCGAGCTTCAGTTTCCAATCCTTGGTGTAACGCAGCATTCCGAGGGATTCAAACGTCGTTCGATTGGTGCTTACGAAGGTCGGGTTGAGTGCATGCACGACAAAGGAGCACGAGGACGAACCATTCGACCGGATCTGCCACAAGACTAGAAACAGGGAAAACTTTGTCAGTCGTCCTTGAATTAGAGACGAGTGTGGCTCTTGTGAAGACCAAAGGGGGGGTCTTGGCCAGGTGAGGGGGCGAGGAGGGTCCATTCTTTACCCGGTCTGTCTAGCGTCCGGTTCCCAACCTACTTTGAAGAGGGTAGAAGAAACCTTGACTGCTCACCTTGGAACATGTCATCAAAGCAGAAAAGGCCTTGGGAGAAGCGGACATAACGGAAACCGAGGTCCGGGGAAGGGAGAGGAAGCTCGATCCATTGTGACCGCGATGTCAAATCTCAAAGTGAATTTATGAAGCCCACAGGCGCGAGCGAAGCCGAGCTGGCGGAGCGAGGTCTTCCGGCGTGCAGAGATGCATGGAGCCTGCGCTTGCAACCAGCCGAGCAGCGGACTATTTTTGTGTGTCTCAACTTCCCTCATCAATAAGAGCCTTAGTAATTGACACCGGATCTGTTCCAGGTGCAAGCGAAGCCGAACTGGCGGAAGTGCGCGCGGTGTTCCGGCGCGCAGAGAGCGCAGTAGAGGCGTGGAGTTTGCTCGCGCAGCAGGCGGGTCAGCGAAGCGCAGTGCAGTCCGACTTCACCAAGCTAGCTTTCTTGGACCATCCTGAGACTGACACGCAGGCGGCGATCTGGCGAGCAAACGCGGGGCGGAGACTAGTCGTAGCTTTTCGGGGCACGGAACAGGTAAGATTATGAAGATCCTGACGAAATGCATTTAGTTTGACCAGTTGGGACAGCCGACTTCACCAAGCTTGCCTTCGTGGACCACCCGGGAACGACATGCTGGCGGCGATCTGGCGGGCGAACGCGCAGCGGAGAATTGTGGTTGCATTTCGAGGAGCGGAACAGGTAAGGTTTTCAAAAGGCTGCCTTCATTTGCTAGGAATTGGGTTTGTTTCGAATGTCAGTTCGAGGCAGCCCGACTTCACCAAGCTCGCCTTCTTGGACCACCCGGGTTTTGACACCCAAGCGACGACCTTGCGGGCAAACGCGGGGCGGAGATTCGTGGTTGCTTTCCAAGGCACAGAACAGGTAAAAGTGTGAAAGCTTGTTCTACAGCTTTCGTTGTTAAGCGGTACTGCAACCAACGTGGTATTCGGCTTCAGCCAGCTCGCCTTCCTGGACCGCCGACGACCGGACCTCGATCTGGCGTGCAAATGCGGGGCGGCGAATCGTGCTTGCTTTCTGGGGCACGGAGCAGAAAGGTATGGAACTTTGCCGTTTAGTGGCTCTGAAATAATGTTAGGTTTCAGGTTGTGGCAACCAGACTTCATCAGGTTCGCGTTTCCCGAGTCTCTCCAAGTGCATCACGGTGCTTTAAAGTACTGCTAACCTTTTTCATGCTTCTCGATGCTCTCAACAGTGCGCTCAAGAGAACAATCCACGGCCCAACAAAGTACTTGATCGAATCTGACCGCACTCCACCCTCGCACCCACCCTAACCCCCTAACTGGTTCCATCCGCCCAGCACTGCCTTCTTCTGTCTATCGAGCAAGATTATCCACTTCCTACAGACCCAGTGGCGTGACTTGGCGACAGACTTGATGCTGGTCAGCGCGGGGCTGAATCCGGAGCGGGTCTCCGCAGGCGACCCCAACGAACCAGCCGTGCACGCCGGCTTCCTGCGTGCGTACGACAGCGTTCGCCGACGGATCGTCGCGATTCTGGAGGCGATGACGAGGGACGACTTAGAAAGGTGAGCTGGGTTCGGGCGGCCTGCCCGTCGTTGTCCTCTCGGATAACCTGCTTTCGCAGGCTCTTCCAGGTGGCACGAAATCGAGTCCATTTACGACAGCGTGCCGCAGTAAATCGTCGCAATCTTGGAGGCGATGACGCGAGACGACTTGGAGAGGTGATCACTTTTTAGGGCTTTTTAGGGTTTTTTACCCTAAAAAGAGGTGAGCAAAGCTGAGGGGCCTGCCCGCTGTTTCTCTCAAGATACTCTGCTTGAGGAAAAATGCATGGCTCTTACAAGATCCTTTGTTCATGCAGCCAAGCTCCGGATGAACCCACCGGCCCGTGGACGGTTTACTTGACCAGGCACAGCTTGGGCAGTGCGTTGAGAACTTTTAAATCTTATGTTACGCCTTGAACTGTGACCGGGCTACATAGCCTGAGGGGAAGCGTGCTCTTCACACTCTAGCTTTCTTATGCAGACAAGCCTCGGACGAACCAAGCGGCCCTTGTCCGATTTACATCACCGGGCTCAGTCTGGGCGCGGCTCTGAGGAAGTCCTCATGTTCATTCTTGACACATTCAGTACGTCATGCTCTGTGACCCGGCTTAAGAGAATCAATTTATGATTTATATTTTTCATGCAGCCAAGCGCCGGATGAGTCAACCGGTACGTGGACAATTTACATTACTGGGCACAGTTTGGGCGGAGCGCTGGCAACGTTGTTGGCACGCGACGTGGTGCGATTGCCGTGGGCGCGCCAGCGGCAGGCTGAGGTTGTCATGTACAACTTCGGCTCGCCACGTGTCGGCAATCGCGCGTTTGCGGAGGAGTACAATCGGACGGTGGGGACGAGCTGGCGGGTGTGCAACCATCGGGACATCATACCCACGGTGAGAAACTTGGATAGAGGGAAACTTGCTGTTTGGGAATTGAGTCAAGGTCCCGAATAGATCTGGTTATCGGTGCAATTGCGAAAACCTCACACCCATGGTGGAAAACCTCGACATTCTTTGGGGTTCTGTGAGGTCGGATCTAGGTGACAAAAGAGGGGGTTTGTAAAGCGGGTGTTGAGGTGGTAGGGCTTGAAGAAGCTGACAGGTGTGCAACTACCGGAGATTCTGTCGAACGGGGCTTCAAAAGGACATACGAGAATTCAAGTTCCTGTTATCCGCGATCATAAGCTTCGACAAGCAATAACTTATCATCCGCTACCTAATTTAGGATCTTCTATGACCACGGGTGGCGCCACGAAGCGAAGGACACGGAAGAGCGGAGCAAGAAGGCGGCGGCAAAGGAGAAATGCGGGAAGATCCTCTGACCGATTTTTCAGTCTGCTCCGTTCTGCTGCACCGTTCTTCTCTGCCAGCGTCCGTAAGCTTTGTGACGGCTTCTTGCGTTACGTCACCTGTTGTTGACCAAGCCGCCGCCACTCCAGCTAACCGACCAGCTAACCATTTTAAGTGGTGCCGCCTCGCAGGTGCCCCGATTGCTGGGCTACTGCCACGTGAAGCAGCCCATCTACTTCCGGGGCGACCTGCGCGGGCGGCCGCTCGGTAACGACGCCCTGGAGGACGATTACACGCTTGACGTCATCGGGGAGACGTCAGCGGACGCACTACTCCCAGAACTGGTGAGGTGCCTAGTCTCGCAAAAGATTGAATCATTTTGTAGACCATAATAGACAAGGCAAATGTTCTATCAAAGAGTAAGGCCATACGCAACGGTTCGAGCCCTGTGCAGATACGGAAAAGGTTCCGTACAAGAGCTTTGTTTACGCCTTTTTCTGCGTACGACCGATAAAGGTTTGTTGTAGTGTTTGCTCAAACTCGCAACCTCGCTTTCGTAGTAGTCGTTGACCAAAAAAACATGAGGTTACTCCTGATCTGGGTTTTGTCTAACCGCACTCTTAACCATGTTTTCGTTAGCACGTCAACAGCCTACAATACTGAAGATGCATCACTGAACCCGGGCGTTCGTGTGCAGATGCGCGGGGAGCAGGCGCTAATTTCGCAGCTGGTGCGCACCGAGATTGCGCTGCTGCAAAGCCTGCAGGACGGGAGCGGGATCATGCAGCACATGGAGGACTTCTACTATGTCAACCTGCTCAAGGTAGCGGAGCTGATGCTTTGGTCGTTGAGTTCCTCATTGATTATCTCTTTGCATGTTTGTTTTGATGGTCGTTTGCAGAGTCAACCAGCACATGAAGTACTCGACCTACTCAGATTCCCCTCCTTTGGAGTAAGGAAGAGGGAGTTGGCTTGTTGAAAACGACCTGCGTTCAATGGAGGCCTTTGAGCAAGAACGTACCGTGCCCACTAAAACATGAGTAGGTTCTGTAATCAACACAAATGATGTCTTTGTTATGCATCTCATTGACATAGGACTGCCCCCACCTTGACGTCAAGCGTCCCGCTTTTTTGCAGTGCGTTCAACAGAATGTGCAACAGCCCCTATGAAGTCCACCTCGGCAAGCCCCGACGAGTGCGGGCTTTTCGAAGTTTAAAAGTGCTGACCCACCCAAAACACTGCTTGCGTTTCCGAGGGAGAGGGGGATGATTTCTCCAGGTGGGGGATCATTCCCAGGACGGGTGCATGGTCTCAAACGTTGCGATCGCCCTTCGGACTTTGAACAAACGCAGAGAGCAAGCTTATCGCCAGTGCTGGTAACGACAGACTGACTGAAAGTAACGCACACGACGTGCAATTTGCGTCGTCCGTCAAGAAGTGCATGCGTGATCCAAGTACATCGTTGTTTGAGATTGGCTCCTAGGGGACCAATGCGATAGCCCTGCAATGTGTTCAGCACTAGGAAGCATTTGTCCGAGCAGCAACTCGTCAAAACTCAGCCAGATGCTCCGATAAAGCGGGTATGCGACTCAATTCGAGATGGAGGTGGTAAGGCTGTGTAAAGCGTAACCGCCTCTTTGCATCTCATGAGTCGCCAGGCCATAGTGACTTTTGAAACCGCGCACGTACGCACAAGGGCATGGGCGTTTCTTACGATTCATTATGGTCCATGACACCGGTTGAAGCGCGACCAGTTAAAACGTGCCCGCTTGTCTTGTCTGCGACGGCAACGTGCATGCCACTAAGGTGGGTTTGCCAAAGCGACCTGATCGCTTTTATGGTGTAGGACACATCGGTGTTGGAGAAGCTCGCGCTGCAACCTTTCAACTCTAAAACTATGGCCGATTAGCTACAGCATCTCTTTGCGTTGCCCTGAGTCAGCAGGGGCCCAGTTGGCTACATGATATTGAATCGCGCAATTCCTGCTCGTTCGAAGGTTTGATAAAGCTCCAGCATTCGATGCTGTGGGTATATACACGTTTTGGTGGTCTTCATGCAGTGCAGCGCACACATGGGCCGAAATGTTTGACCACGAGTTGCCCTAGGGCATCTACATCCCATGTGCACTTCGATCAAGCAGTTGAGCCGCATTAGGGGCGGCTGCGTTGCATAGGACAATTGAAACCTAGCAGGCAGGTACTCAAAATATCTCAAAAGGGATCGGAGGATTTGAATGGGCGGCCAGAACTCAGATTAGCATTTCGTACCTGTATGCTTTGGAAGCCTAAGGCCTACCTTATGTCACATGACACGTACGTCTGCTTGATTCAAAGCGACACGCTGTCGTCTAGCCTACATTACCTAGCCTACACTAACAACTTCTTAGAGCATATGGTCTTCAGTACTTGATCTTCCAAAACACGTGATTAAGGTCCATTCACGACTGCACACAATTTCGACTTGTCGTCGCGCTTAACTCAGCTCAACTTGCTGATTTACATCCCGCAGCTTCAGGGGACGCATGTCAGCTACAGCTGGAATCGGTCCTTTTGTATGAAATACTGGGTTTGAGTTATGGGTTCAAATATGGTGAAGCGCATGCACGACTGGCACACAGATTGCGGCGCCGCTGTAGCAGTAACGGACCTGGCTATTTGATGGTCGATCTCTATCAGTTGTTGAATATGCTTGGCTACTTCATATGGGTGGTATGCCGAGGACCTCCAGCTTGGCGGTACATTCTTGAGCAAGGATGCCAAGGCCGATAGGGTCAAGAACAAGCTGAATTCGGACGTATATCTACAAGAGATGCAAATGAGCAGACATCAGAATCATCGATCAGCGACTTGTTTGAATAATCTCGTTCCCAAAGCTGGCAGATCCACCAACTCATTGCAGACTTTTCAAGAGCGGTTTTGGAAACGTCCACAACGTATCCAATCTTGAAGATTCAGGGGAAATGAATCTGACGAGCGTCGACATGTGTTGGCTGAATAGATCCCTTGTCAAAAAACCGCAGGAAGTGCCTAAGGTGCTGTGGTTCCTCAGGTGGTAACTTACCGTAATGGGCACCTTGATACCCACGACGAACGCCACTCCAGGGACTTCAGCAAAGGATACAATCGCTACTTCCCCCGTCGCCGCATCTTTCAAGAGTTGTGGACCAAGGTGCAACGCCTTCGCACCCGTAAGAACTGCCGGGATATCCATCTGCACCAAAAAGATCCAGTGTCTTGAAGAAGCAAAGGACGTCTGAATAGACCACACTCATCATAACAACAAGTTTTTGATTAGTCGTTTTTAGCGTCTCAGGATTGGTGTACTATCATCAAAGTGAACGAGTTGCACAACCTAGTAAGGTGTGTTTGTCTTTGTGGCAGCACAATGCTCTGCGTCCGAAGGTTGTGTGTGAGGACTTGGTTGATCACACGTTGATCAGTGTTCCGGACTCGAAACCTTCCTACTCATATTTGTGCGTCAACAACTGGATAGAGTGCACGTAGAGTGCTGCATGTCTGGCCCTTTGAATACTCATGCTGGTTGATGATCGCTCACTTTGACGGCGCTTTTTGGAGGTATTGTCGCCGCTCGCACCATCCCAACGCCCAAAGTGGACCCTCGGTACTGTACCGTTGCCCCACTTTCGAAGAGGTCAACTTTAACCACATTTGTGTTGTGGAGCCAAACTCGCAGGCTGACATTCAAGTCCAGCTCAACACTGGAACTGTCTGCAGCCTCTTCCTTACCAAGGCGCACCTTCATACTGCGCAGTCGGACCTCTTCCACTTCGACGCGGGGGTGTCTAGGCCAAACAAGATAGGTTGCCCCAACAGCAAGCGCAAGGCGGCCGGGGAGACTGCTCAGCGCTCTGGTCAGAGAGCTGCCAAATCTTCTTCCGCCCAACCTCAGCGCCATAGCTTCAACTGAGCTCCTGTGTTGACAGCATTGGACTTATCAAACACGGCTGAACTTGGAGTGCTGAGATAAGTTACTGGTGTAGACGTCGCAGCATTTTCACCCTCTTTTCACCTTCGTACAACTCGTGTATGTTTGTTGCTGTGGCGCAAAAGCTGGGAAGCTCGGAACCACTTTGCCAGCAGCTGGCGACGGGCCTACAACACATTCAGCCTGGAGGAGCTAAGCTTAGAATGGTGAACATTGCAGGCGCCATTGCTGGAAATCCATGCATTCAGCTAGAGATGCTGCATGCATCATTCAGGTGCGGGCGCTTCGCGGCGCGGCCGCGCTTTGGGGTCTTGAGTCTTGACGCTGGCGTTCTTGCAAGACCCTTGAACCGGTTTAAAAACGCAGCAGCCGTAGATCCATCGATTTCTCCACGTGCGACCGTTGGATGAGCAGCAGCCTGAGCAGGCTACATGGAGAGAAGTTTTAAGCTGAGCAAGAAGAGACGATCGAAGAAAAGAAGGTGATTAGGGAATGGCGCTGAATCTAGCTAGGACTTTTTACGATGAGGAAAGAAAAAGCTTCGAAGGGAGCTGCTCTTCTAATCGTTAGCCTGCACTCCAATGTTGCACCGCTGTTGTGTTCATTATTGAGCTCGAATGAGCTGTATACCATTTATGGCCCCAGCTCACCGTCCTTGAAAAGTTCCTGTGGCAGTAGTGGCTGCCAAAATGGTACAGGCACAGCAAGTGGTGGCAGCCCTCGAGGCAGCAGTAGCGAATCAGAGCCCTGCCGAGCTCGAAGCAGTCTACGCACAAGTAAAACAGCTGGCTTTCTCCCCAGCCAATGAAGGGGTTGCTGGTGGCCCCAGCTTTGCCACACAAACTCTGGTCAAATGTGCAGAGGCAGCCCTTGCGCTTCGCACCACCACTTTGCCAACAGACCCCGCCCTCGCGCAGAATGGGAGAGGAGCAGCGGTTGATCTGCTGGCCTTGTGCGGCGAGAGCTTGACCTCTTACTTCACCCTCAACTCAGCATCCCCATTAGTGAACGTCAACCAGAACTCTGGTGGGAAAAATGTGGCCCAGACTAGTTCTCCACAAGAGCACTTTGCTGCGAGGGATCAGTTTCTGGGCCGGGCGCTTTTTGCACAAGGGCAGTTGGCAGCAGCGAGGTGCAAAGGGCTGAAAGGACTGCAGCTAAGAGAAGCAATTCTTGCAGCGGCTGAGGTGGTGCTCAGAGGAGTGCGGCTCGCACAAGAGCTGGGGCCAAGGTGGGGTTGTTTGCACTTTTTACTATACAAACATGCGCACTTTCATTTCTCTAAAATCTTGCAGATGGATACAGTATGCGCTATCGTCTTCTATGGAAACCTGCCAGTCCGGTGCTTGAGAAAATGCAGTCCTCAGCTTGAGGCAACGCCAACATTGGCAATAATGGATACTTGCAAAGTAGACCTGAAACTGCAACAGGTTACCCGTGCAAAAGTTGGGCACAACGGCTGCTCTTTCCCGCTCTCTTCTCAGCCCGCACCACCATTCCCCCTATATCTTCTCCAGCCCACACTGACCAAACCTAGACCAACAAACCTAGAAAGTTGAACGTGGGCGGCTCAGCAGAGGGCATAAGTCACTGCTTCCTGGAAAAGGCAACGACTTCTCATCTGAGAAGACGTTATTCTTTAAGCCAAATGCCACTCCTGAGTCGCAAGGGGCTCCAAAGTATTCAGATCGAACCGTAGAGTCGGTAGTGTGCATGCTTCCTAATACAGGCTCTTCAACAGAGAACATCGCAAAGTATGCGTCACCTCCGACCTCTGCCACTGAAAAAGATACAGCTCTTTTCAAGCAGCCTGCCGGTTTTAGTAAAAAGGGAAGTTTGAAGTTAGACAAATAAGTTGGTCAAGTCTGGAAACCATATTGCGTCAACTAACTTCGACTATCTTTTCAGCTTCCCTGTCTATCTAAAACTGGCAGCCTGGTTGCAAAAAGCTGTATACAGGGTCAAGCATTACACGCACCTTGCAAACGAGGCTTTTTGTCTATCTAATCCAAACACTGTCAAACATCTCTCCCAGTATCAACTGTCCGCTCCCCTTCATTTCTGAGAAGAATCTTTTCTTCAAATCCAGGCATGCCTTCCTGGTGTACAACGGCAGTGTCCACCTCTGGCGCATCCTCCGCGTCCTCAACCGCGACGGCGCTCGGTCCACCCTCCTCCCCTGCTTCGAGTCCATCACAAAATCACTAGAGTGGGCCGCAAACCAAGGCGTGAAGCAAGAAGAATGGCGAGCGCACAATCTCCTCGCGCTCGCATGGTGCCTGGCAGAAAGTGGGCAAAAGGATCGGGCGGTGGCCCTGGCGCAGGAGTGCGAGAAGCTAGCCAAGTTGGAGGATCTACTGGCGGCGGCGGCGGGGTTGAGAGTGCATCTGACAGTGGGGGGCAAGGGCAGCGGGGCCGGAAAGGCGAAGGGGGAGCTCGGGAAAGACGCAGAAGGGCAGGCGAGGTGAGAAGGTCATCAGGCGGGTTATCACATTCTATCTGAAGTCCAAGAGCGCTCCCGGGATGAGTATGATACAAGAGGTATCTGAGTTCTGGCTGTTGCAT